>QJPP01000483.1:0-49052 GCA_003996215.1 Jaltomata sinuosa | reverse complement strand
AGGACTAGTTTGCTTAACTTAGTTCCTTTGATTTCACCGTATCAATAAGGAAAGCAAGTTTACTCCGGGGATTACTTCCTAGTTATTCTTTAAGGATCTAATAGTAGAAAAGCTAGAATTTGCTATGATATACTTTCGTATTTATGTTCCTGCTTGAGATTTTAAATAAGTATTAGTTCCTCGAGCTATGAACACCAAGTTTGATCATTATTTTGATGGTGATTTATTTTAGTCTAATCCAAAAAATGAAACCTTCACCCCCTTCCCCCCAAAAAAAAAAAAAAAAAAAATCTGGAAAAGGCATCATTTCAAAGAAAGTTTTCTTCAAGACTCTGTTTTGTTTAAAGTATGCTCAGTTTCGTTATTGGGTTGATATTGCTTTAACTAAAATTTAACATAGTATATGACTTGGTGGAGTCCCCAGTTCGAGATGGGATTGATATCCTTTTGATCTAACTATATCTCCATTACCTTTTCTTATTTTCTGTTTTTCTTCAAAGATGTTAAGGATCTGTCTGTTTTTTTTAAAGTGTTCATAATTGAATTAAGTTAACTTGTTTTAACCTTGGTCATGCTAATGATATTCCTTTAACTCTTATCTTTTCTTTATTACATGATCTGCCTGAGTCCATATGGACTCTCATGTCCCTCTTTGCATCTCTCTCGACATGCCAAGCCCAATATCATATTGAGTCAGCCCACCAAACTGTAGTTACAGGTTGAAAGAAAAGTGTAAAAATGGGTCAAAAATCCATAAAGACAGCAGCAACTACAGCAGTCCAAACGAACTCGAATTCGAAGAAATGGGTCAAAAAACCCAATATAGATGAAGCAACAGCAGTCTAGATGGACCAAAATTAAAGGAGATTGGACAAAAATCCAAGTGTGGCAGTAGAATGGGCCTCAAAGCCCAAAATTTGACTTAGGACATGTTTGAACAAAAGTTCAATTTGAGATTAAGCCAAAAACTTAATCAATTTCTCTTTCCCTTTAACTTTATATTTATAGTTTAGAATTATTTGTAACTAATTTGGACTAGCAACAAACTTGGTTGAATTTTCCCTAAAAGAGTATCTTTCGTTTTTTTTTTCCATTTTGAAAGCTTTTTCTTTATAATAGAACTTTCTCTTCATAGTTGATGCAAATTTGCTTTCTTCAAAAATGCACTAAGCATGTTTTCCTCTTAAATGCATTCATGACTTCTTTTCAAATTTTTTTATCAAATTTTAAAACTTGTATTTGTCTTTATTCAAATACTTTCGTTGTTTAATATCTACATATTTTCAAAACAAGATTTTCCCAAAGTTAGTCAAATAAGTAGTTTAAACAAAATCGGATAACTGCAAGTTAGTGGATGCGTTTAATGCCTTAAAAATCTTCTAAAAGCGTTACAATGAACCTCTTACCTCGAATCTCTTAAATATTTAAAGTCTTTTTCTGTTTTAAGATTTTAATTATTTTTTTCAAGGTTTTCTTAGTTTCCCTTTAAAATAAATTAACTGGCGACTCTTGCTCTTTTTTCTAAAATTGTTTTAAAAATTAACTTAGTTTCGAAATAATTTTTCAAGACAAAACTATTTTTTTTTAAAACAGGTGCAAACCTCGCCACTACAAATGTTGAAGCTGCCGGAGTAGGCTTCACTACTTGTCGCGACCCATTTTTCTTGCGAAAAGTGGGCCATCGACGTGACAACTCTTTTTGGATGAAAAAAGAGTGAAGAGTCGCCACCTAACGGATTTAAAGGCGCGTTAGGGCACCGTTCTAACTGATTATAATTAAATTACTTTAAGGTCTACGCAATCAGAGAATCGGGTAAGGGTTCAAGTTACCTCGAAAGGAAGGTGTTAAGCACCTTTCGAGGTCCACAAATGTAGGTTCCTGCCGGATTCGTTATTTATGTGGGGAGTATGTGATAAACAAAGATCGTTTAATAAATTCAAGTAAAAATCTTATTTTTAAGAGAAACAGATAAGCTAGGCTAATTAAATTATTAATAAATCTAAGTGAAAAAGAAATAGGCGCAAATTACAATTAACATACATGAGCGAGTAAATAAGAAGCGAGATAAGCAAGAGAAAAGAATTGACACAAATGATATAAAAAAGATAACTTAATTATTAAGTAACTTAGTTAATTACCCCAAACAAATGGAAAGAAATAAACTTAGGTTAATTTTAACCTATTCGGATCAGCGCCCGGCTTATTTATCGAAGACAATTCCGAAGACATTGTCGTATTCTGCTCGGGTCAATTTCCATCATGTCCGTCTATCTACCCGCCTAAGTTGGTTATTAAGATTATTATTAGCTTAAAGCGCGTACTAAAGAAATGAAAAAGTCTAGCGTACCTTAGTATGCCTACCCGTCCCGACTTAATATCCAAGAGGCATTGGACTACTATTTGAATATGGGTCTAGACAAATAAAACCTAAGGTTACTAATTAGACTCGAGCTTTAGCGTCAAACAAAACAAGAAAGACTCGAAACATGTAGCACGTAACGGTCTCAAGTAGGCCTCTTATTTAATTAAAAGATAGGTGACTAAAATAGGCTTTGAAAAATAAAATATTCATTCGTCCTATAAACCTGATTTCTAAGAATAAAGACATGCGACAGATTTGGTTAAATATCTCCTATAGGCAGGATATCTAATAATTTTAACACGCTGACAATAAACTAAATTCCATAGGCATGGTATATCTAAGTGTTGATATGCTAAAACAGGTTTAAATTCTATAGGCATGGTAACTAAATGTTTTTAAAAAAAATGCTGAAACAGTTTTAACATACTGAACCGGATTTAACATTCTGACACAGTTTCTAACAAGCTGAATTGAATTTAACATGCTGAACGATTTTAGCATACTGAAACAGATAGGCTTGACCTTTGATTTTTAAAAGACGAAGCAGATTTTAAATTCTAAAACGTGATTTCTAATAAACGAGATTAATACAACTCCTATATGCATAATTTCTAACAGATAAAGTTAATAGAAATCCTATAGACATGATTTCTATGATTTAAAATTAAAGCAAGTAGCACGTAGTTTGCCCTTCCCCCGTTGCACCCCTAATGTATTTCATTACATCGTCAGAGTTTATACAAAGAATTATTACAAACCGAAATAATGAACAGAATTTAAAGCTAAAGAACAGGCTGTCCCGATACTCAGATATCCCGATCCCGAACAACTCTTCACAGCCAACAAGAACCTGTCAAACATGTAGAACATAGGACTCGGAGAACCTTAATACAACCTTTAAACCATGCCTTGACATGTCAGAGTTCCTGAGGATCTCAAGGACCCTAGGCAGTGCTTATGTCAAGGAGCATGAATGCATTAGGGCCTCCGTATTCCTCCAAATACCACAAAAACCAACCAAGACATAACCAAACATAATCGAGCAACCAAGACATAACCAAATATAATCGAGCAGTCACTATGCGAACAAGCAGTATCTAATCTTTTAACAAGTAACATTGGTTCATGACTAAAGCACAAAAGGAAACAGATCAAGCCAACAAGAAGTAAAGTTTAGACATCCTATATATATACATGCTCTCTAATGACTCACAGATACAAAGACGTACGTTGAACAATCGCAAGTAACAACATAGATCGACTAAAGCACACATTTAGGTTACAAGTGATCATATATGAATTGGAATCTATATTAATAGAGACTAACCAGTTGGCCGCAAACAATAAGAAAATAGCCAAAGTCCAATACTTAGAAATCAGTAAGCTTGACCACAGAGAAGAGAATTCTTAAGATATGAGAGTAGTAATGAGTCAAAAAGTCTGAGTATGTCAATTCTATCCTTAATAGAGAGGAGAAGAGTTACTTATATATTAGAGGAGTATATCAGTTAAGGGATGTGGAGTGCTCAATCAAAGGAATCAATTCAGTGCCAAATCATATCAAGGCTACCAAAAATAAGCAAGTAAGAAGCTGTAACAAGATTAAAGGAATTTTATTAAGTAAGGAAATATTCAATAGAGAAAAGAAATAGCATAGGAAGGCTATTACGGATCAATTTTAGGAAGGCAATCATGGAGATCTTTTCCTTAAAAAGAGAGAAGCAAAAATAAGCAAGGAGCATAACAGATTGATATTTACCCAAATTAGTCAAGTAAGAATCTGTCTAGGTTAAGAGGAATCAGTTAATATGCCAAGTTTTTCTTTTATGAATAGGCAAATCAATTAGCATAACTCAATCAAAATTTACCAAAAATACTCAAGAGCACAAAGAGTTGAATACATGTTCATAATAACGGAGCTTGCAACTGTCACGAGTTACCATACAAGTCTATTACAAATCTTACAAACTAATACTCCAAATACACCATGATTAGCATATGAAGATAATTGCTATGGACCAAACTTGATAGGGAAAGGAATCATGTTGTATAACTACTGTAGAATACAAAACACAAATCACAACATACCAAACTAAAATTCACAATAGACATAATAAGAGATCAAAGTTTTGCTAGAACCCATGAATTATGAAGATTTGATTTTTTGCCTATGATAATGCGCAGCCACAAAGAATAAAACACAACCAATTTTGCACTCAAATTGCTAATTAATTTCAACATGATTCAAATCTGAAAACAAGTACGACGGAAAGACCTTACCGGAGACGAATTCATATCTGCCCTAAGATCCAAGTAATTTTAATCTGGAGACTGAATGGTGATGCTCTTTCTTGCTCAAATCATCCCAAAATTGATGTTCTTATCTCGCTCACTGGGCATACTTCTATCGGAGTCTCATCTGCGTCGGGTGGAGTGGAATGAGAGAGAAGAGGAAAAGGAGGGGTTTGTTGGTGGTGGTGAGGCCGGTTTGCTGGTGGCGGAGTTCACTAGTGGTGAACAGGAGAAACAGAGGTGGTGGCGGCATCGTGTGCTCACCGGCCAAGGATGGCCGGCGGTGATGGAAACAGAGGAAAGGAGGGGGAGAAAAATATGGCGGTGGAGTTCGCTGGTGGTGTTGGGGTTGGGAAAGAGAAGAGATGAAAAAGGGATAGGAGGGGCAGCGTTTGGTGGAGGAGAGTGGAGAGGCAGCGGTGGTGAGGCGGAGAGGGAAAGGGAGAAGAAGAGGGTGGCGGTTGTTGGAGGCGGATGGTGTGGGGGTGTGGGTAAAAGGGGAAAGAAGGAAAGGGGTTTGATCTCGGTCGTTGATCGTATTAGATCAACGGCTGAGATTGGATTAAACTTGGGATTTAAAATTAAAATAAATTGGGTAGAAAGGGGCTAGGATTTAAATAATTTGAGATTAGAAATTGAATTCGGACGGCTATTAAATAAACTACTACGTATATAAAATTTAGTAGATAAAATAATAATTAACGATAAATATCAAAAGATAAATTATTTAAATTACGTATATATATTGTACGTAAAATAAATGACATGTAATATCATATAAAATTTGTGATAAAAAATAGTAATAATAGAGAATAATTATATATTTATATACTAATTTTAAAGTGTTAACATGTAATCAAGTAAAATATAAAAATAAATTAATATTTAAAATAATTATTATTATTAAAATAACAGCCCGAGAGAGGTATAGGGTTGTCAAAATTGGGTGTCAACAGCTACCCCTTCCTTACTCGGGAATGAAGGATGAATTGGTGGGCAAGGAATGTTGACTAGTAGCCAATTTTGTCCGACCCGGAGGAAGATTCTTTTAAAATCAGAAGAAACAAGAGAGGGTTGTGAAAATGATGTGGCTGAGACTTCAGTTTCAAGTCACTTACATATCTCGGGTCTTACGAGAATCAGGCCGTGTGTAGTTCTAGATTTAGGGACGAACAAGATCCCTAAATAAAATTGACAAATTTGAGTTTTGAATCAGGATAGCACGAGTTGACAAGGTTAGAGTATGAGCAAAATGGAATATGAATATGATTTACGAATAAAGAATTATGCTTTGAAGAATTACTCTTAGCCGTTTCTTGTCTTGCCTGCAGCTTCTAACACAACTAGATAAAATTGTTAGCTCATCAATATAGAGAAGTATTGACTAATGTGGCGCAAAATATTAATAAATAATAATAATGAAGAAAGGAGGTGAGAAAGCTTATCAATTTAATGTTGTTGCAGTATTTTTGAGGAACCTCAAAAATTCTGCCCCAGTTTAAACCTTTGAAGAGAAATCATCAGTTGTTAAACCTGTAGATGTTAGTACGTAAGGATTTTATAAAATAATTTATATATTTTGTAGGGCCAAAAGAAGATGTCTTATTGTAAGGCGAACGAGCCTAAGTGTACGTTTATAAGGCGAACGAGCCTGAATGTTCATTTGTAAGGTGAATGAGACTAAAATATTTCTTTGTAAGGCGAATGAGCCTGAACGTTCATTTGTAAGGCGAACAAGTCTGAAGTGTTCCTTTGCAAGGCGAACGAGCTTGAATGTTCATTTGTAAGGCGAACAAGCCTGAAGTGTTCCTTTGTAAGGCGAACGAGCCTGAATGTTCATTTGTAAAGCGAACAAGCCTGAAGTGTTCCTTTGTAAGGCGAATGAGCCTGAATGTTCATTTGTAAGGCGAACAAGCCTGAAGTGTTCCTTTGTAAGGCGAACGAGCCTGAATGTTCATTTGTAAGGCGAACAAGCCTGATGTGTTCCTTTGTAAGGCGAACGAGCCTGAATGTTCATTTGTAAGGCGAACAAGCCTGAAGTGTTCCTTTGTAAGGCGAACGAGCCTGAATGTTCATTTGTAAGGCGAACAAGCCTGAAGTGTTCCTTTGTAAGGCGAACGAGCCTGAATGTTCATTTGTAAGGCGAACAAGCCTAAGGTGTTCCATTTGAAAGGCGGACGATCCTGAATGTTAGTAGCTCAGTAATAACACAATTTAATTATTTAGTAGCAATAATAATCTGATTTTCATATTCAATGGGTCAAAAGTAGCTTAACTAAATGCTAGTGACTCAATTTAAGTATTTAGTAGCCAAAAACTGCATAATTCGGAAGTATAAGGATAGAACATCTTAGCTTTTGCGTCAGATGCGAAAGGAAACAGAGCATCTCTTGGTGACGATTTTTCTTGATTGCGAAAAAAATAATTTTGTGATTTACACTTGTTATTCCTGCATTCAAAGAAAAGCTGTAAGTTTTAAAAGGCGAGATTGATACGTACCTTAACTTGTCTTTGTCTCTTTGCATTGTTTTGATTCTGTGAATTCGAGCTCGCCATGTATTTTGATAAAATTTTTGAGGACTTCTCAAAAATTTCTTCCCCAGTTTAAAATAAAATACTTTATGCAGGTCTTCCCATATTGAAAGATTGCCTCCTTGTAGAATTTTTAAGGTTTCTCAAAACTCAGACAATATTTTTAATGTAAAGAGGTGTATTCCTGCTTCACTCAAAAAAGAATATTAGCACAAAAGATATGGTTGCCTTGCGCTTGACCATCACGATCCTAATTTTGAATCTGCATTATGACATTATTGGCCGCTTGACAGATTAATAGAATTTAGGCTTAATGAGTGGATAGCTTGGTCAAGGCCAATTCGATTTGAAAGTGAAAGGAGAAGAAATTTTTATTAGATTAAGACCGAACCCAATAATGAGCTGCCTACATATCCAAATGGAAATCAGGTCAAATGTAGTTCAGGAATACAAAAGAGAGTGAATAAAAGCAGAAAAAGTTTATTGATCATAAGACGGACAAATAGAGGATAATAACACTTTGTATATGAGAGTCTTGTTCTCGTCAATTCTTTTGATGTAGCTTGCGCTTCCTTGTTAAATGTCTTGGAAATATTTTTGTTGGATCACCTTGAACAATGACTGCATTTATCATGACAGGATTACTGCTTAGTGATCTTCGCACTTTTATTTTGCCGTTCTCAATCAGAGTCTGAATTTTGTGCCTCAATGCTGAACATTCCTTGATATCATGACCTCGAATATTTGAGTGATAAACACAACTTTTGAATGGATCAAAACACGGAGATGAGTACCTAGGAATCCATCCTCTTATTGGTTTCAACACTCCTTGAGCCCACAATCTTTGAAATATACTCGACAAAGTTTTCGTTAAAGGAGTAAAGGTACGAGGTTTTTTCTCTTTTTGTGGAGAAGAATCGGGTGCCTGATACACTTCTGGGGAACTTTGTGGGTTATATGACTGGGGACGCTCATCGAAAATGGCATGGACTTGTTCAGAATTTTGATGATATTGTGTTTGTGGTATAGGGGTCAATATCTTATTTCCTTTTTCATCCTGTGAGCTCTTCGATGTTTGAAAGACGGCTTGTATTGTAGAAACATCATTGATTCTCCCCGTCTGAATGCCATATTCTAATTCTTTCCCAATTCGAATCATATTATCAAAGCTTTAAATACTTGCGAAGTATAATGATTCGTAATATACACCATCGAGTGATCTTATGAAGGTTTGTACCAATTCTTCTTCAGGTACTGAAGGACGCACTTTAGAAGCTTCTAATCTCCATCGTGTTACATATTCCTCAAAAGACTCGTGATTCAATTTTCTTAATCCGAGCAAATTTAGCATAGTTGCATCGGCCTTAATGTTGAACTTATATTGTTCTACAAAGTCTCGAGCCATATCTTCCCACGAATACCTTTTGTCAAAGTCTTGTTTGACATACCATGTGAGTGCTATTCCCGATATACTCTGAATAAATAACCTCATAAGAAGAGCCTCGTTATGTCCTGTTCCAACCAATCTGCTCCAATAATTCTTAAGATGTGTGATTGGGTCTCCATGCCCATCAAACACATTGAATCTTGGAACTTTGTACCCTAGCGGCAATTCAATTCCTGGATGTAGACATAATTTCTTATACCTCAGGTCATAAACATTTTCAGAGCGTAATTTTTCATCCACCCTCTCCTCTAAATCATGAATCCTTTTTTGCAATGCACCTAGCTTGTTGTTCTCATCTTCGCCAGATATAATCATGCTCGGTAAATTACCACGATCAAAGTGGGCTGAAGATATTTGTTCAGGGAGTGTATGAGTAGGGACGGAGAGAGGAGATATAGTCCAAAAAGTATTTTGCCTGGAGCTAGCAGGAAGAAGACTAGCTTTCTTTCGAATACTGAGCATATTTGTCATATTGCAGATTCTTAGTCGAATCGATGTTCAAACGCTAGACAACCTTTGAGCAAAAATAAATTAAACACAAATAAAATTATCATGTAGCATACATAAGCTTGAAACATTGAATAATAATAATGATAATGATACTAAAAATAAAGGACGCCCAAAACGAACGAGAATTAAAATTTAAAGAGTAATTTAAACACAGAGATTTGATTGCACAAAATTTATGATAGTAACAAAACTTATGATTTCGAAAGTTCGGCACGTTACTAGGATGCAAACTTAAGAGACAAGGGAGTCGTAGGATGAACAAGGTCGATTATTGTTGAACACTAGAGCTCTCTCCGCATTATTCTCTAACGTTCAACTTTAGTCAACCTTAGGAGAAGTAGATTCATGATTAACAAAGGAGGAATGCACGAAAGAAAATATCTTATGAGAACAATATTATGGAGTCATAGAGTGGAATGTCTTATTTATCTGAGTAATAGATTACAATTTATTCAGAATTGAATTGAGGTTATGAGGGATTTATACAATTCCAAAGTTGCGAGAGTTGGGAGATGACACAAACGTCGAACATTGACGATTGAAAGTCAAACTTACGGTGAAATATGAACCAAATAAATAAAATTTTGACAGAGAAAATAATATGCCCATGTAGAACGCGATGAGTCATGGATATTCTAAAGGTACCAAATTACCCTAAGAGGTTAGAAAGGGGTCTAGGATATCCTATCAAGTAATAGATCAAATCAAGAGATGATTTGTATGTCGAAAGAAGATTTCTAGAGGACAAGCTCAAATCATAACGTTAGAATAAAGAAGGATTTGACTAGGCCCTAAGATTGTATGATTTGGTCCTAAAGGAAAAAGGTAAGGTACTATAAAATTACTTGCATTAAGTGCAAATAAATAAAATTTAACATCGCCTAGAGCTTGGAATTCTAAGAGTAAGGGATAGCTAAGACACGAATTAAATAATCGAATAGGTAAAATAATAACGTAAACATAAAAGATTAACACATAGCAAATAAATATATGCATCATTTTTGTGTCACGAACACGCATTTATAGTTAATACATGCATGACTTAAGTATAAGGGGTGGGCACAACACTATCTTAGTTTCCAAGATTTGGATGGACACAGACTCAAGGTTTTCCTATGCGAGGAGGCACGTGGTCACACGGTAGCAAAACTATCCGCTCACCCCCACGTCTATGCCAACTCTCTAAAATGGGTATTTGAAAGAATTTTAGAAAAGTGCAAAGGCACAACTCACGTGTATAGTGTGTGAAAGTGTGAAGCTCCCAAGTGGGAGGAAGTATGAACGGAATGCCAGTTATGAAAAACGATAATATGAAGCATATATAAAAAGATGGTAACATATTGAACAGTTTACGAAAGCAATAAAAACAAGTAAATAAATCAATAAAAAATCACAAGTAATTTTGACAAAGAAAATAGAAAATTTTCCGTGAAAACATGAGAATAAATAAAAAAATTAATCATGCCAGGATACACAAAACTTATATCATCTATGAAAAAATACTAAGCATGAAAAACACAAACGAATCAAGGAGCAAGCTAAACTTGAAAAAAATAATAAAAAGCAGTCTTTAAATAAGATGAGGTAACACAAATTCCCACATAATATCAAATCCGTAATGGTTAGAACCTAAGTATCCCCAGCAGAGTCGCCATTCTGTCGTGCCCCATTTTTCTCGCGAAAAGTGGGCCATCGACGTGACAACTCTTTTAGGATGAAAAAGAGTGAAGAGTCGCCACCTAACGAATTTAAGGCGCGTTAGGGCACCATCTAACTGATTATAATTAAATTAAATTTTAAGTCTACGCAACCAGAGAATCGGGTAAGGGTTCAAGTTACCTCGAAAGGAAGGTGTTAAGCACCTTTTGAGGTCCACAAATGTAGGTCCCTGCCGGATTCGTTATTTATGTGGGGAGTATGTGATAAACAAAGGTCGGTTAATAAATTCAAGTAAAAATCTTATTTTTTAAAAGAAACAGGTAAGCTAGGCTAATTAAATTATTAATAAATCTAAGTGAAAAAGAAATCGGCGCAAATTACAATTGACATACATGAACGAATAAATAAGAAGCGAGATAAGCAAGAGAAAAGAATTGAAACAAATGATATAAAGAAGATAACTTAATTACTAAGTGACTTAGTTAACTACCCCAAACAAATGGAAAGAAATAAACTTAGGTTAATTTTAACCTATTCGGATCAGCGCCCGGCTTATTTATCGAAGACAATTCCGAAGACATTGTCGTATTCTGCTCGGGTCGATTTCCATCATGTCCGTCTATCTACCCACCTAAGTTGGTTATTAAGATTATTATTAACCTAAAGAGCGTACTAAAGAAATAAAAAGTCTAACGTACCTTAGTATGCCTACCCGTCCCGACTTAATATCCAAGAGGCATTGGACTGCTATTTGAATGTGGGTCTAGACAAATAAAACCTAAGGTTACTAATTAGACTCGAGCTTTAGCGTCAAACAAAACAAGAAAGACTCGAAACATGTAGCACGTAACGGTCTCAAGTAGGCCTCTTATTTAATTAAAAGATAGGTAAGGTGATTAAAACATGCTTCAGGAATTAACATTTTTATTAAACTACAAGCATGAGTTATAATGATGGAGACATGCAGAAAATCTATCAATCAAACCCTATAAGCATGATATCTAGTTATTTATGCATGCTAAAAAAGATTTAATACTGTGGACAGATAAATATTAACATGCTGAAACTAATTAACATGCTAAAACTGACAACCAATTAAATTGCTGAAATAGATTTTAACTCACATGTGGCTCCTAATTTAAAGGCTGAAACTGATTTTAAAACCTATAACATGATAACTAATTTGATGATGCTAGAACAAATTTTAAATCATATGACATGATAACTAAATGAATTACAATGCTAAAACGAATTCAAATCCTATAGGCATGGTATCTAAATGAATTAATATGCTGAAGCAAATTTAAATCCTATAGGCATGATGTCTAAATGAAGTAACATGTTGAAAATGATAGTCATATAATTGAATATGCTGAAATTGGATTTAACATGCTGAAACAGTTTCAACATACTGAATCCTATAGGCATGATTTCTAGTCGTGTTATATGCAGAAACTGAATTAATCCTATAGGCATTCTATCTAAAATACACAGAACACTGATGCTGAAATCGATTGTTAAACTAGACATGATTCTGATTTTGTTTAAAAGATGAAGCTGATTTTAAACATGATAACTAGTTTTTTTTTTATATGCTGAAACTGATTTTTTACATAACTAGCTAACTATCATAAATGCTGAAACATATTTAACTTATAAACATGACAACTAAACAGAACTAAAAACTGGTTTTAAGCCATAGAGCATGCTAATTAATTTTAAAGCTGAAACGAACTTAAACCTATAGGCATGTTTTCTAGGCGTTTTCAAACAACTAAGGCAAATAGCACGTAGTTTGCCCCTCCCCCATAGCAGTCCCCTAAAGTATTTTATTACATTATCAGAGTTTATACAATAAATTATTACAGACCAAATAAATAAATAATTAAAAAAAAAAAGAATTAATACAATCTAAAAAGTCTAGCAAGATCTCCCAATCCCGGGCAACTCTTCATGGTAAGACCCGTCTGCTAATAGAGAACCTGTCGATCATGTCAAAGTAGGATTCAGAGGAACCTATCACAACCCATAAGACCGTCCCTTACATGTCAGAGTTCCTGAGGATCTCAAGGATCCTAGGCAGTGCTTATGTCAGGGAATAGGGGTGTGTTTGAGCCTCCGTTTCCGCCAAAATAGCACAAAATGAAACATGACAGATTCAAGTGCAGTCATAGTAGGACAAAACCAACCAGTTTAGAATAGCTCAATGCAAAACCAAAAAAATAGAGAATAAATTCCGGATTTACATCCTATAGACATGCTTTTATAACATAATCACAGAACAATCATGGATAAACACAGATGGATACATATTCTAAAGGTAAACATACATATGAATTGAAATCTACATCGACAGAAATCTAACCAGTTATCTGCAAATAGCAAAAAAAAAATATTCAAAGTCTTCACACTTAGCAATCAGTACTACTTATCAACCAAGAAGAGAAGTTCTAAAAGAAATATAAGAGTAGTAGTGTGTGTAAAGTTTGAGTATGTCAATTCTAGATCCTTAATAGAGAGGAGAAGAGTTACTTATATATTAGAGGAGTATATCAGTTAAGGGATGTGGAGTGCTCAATCATAGGAATCAATTCAGTGCCAAATCATATCAAGGCTATCAAAAATAAGCAAGTAAGAAGCTGTAACAAGATTAAAGGAATTTCATTAAGTAAGGAAATATTCAATAAAGAAAAGAAATAGCATAGGAAGGTTATTATTGTAATGACCCTTCCGGTTATTTCCACGTATACGTTTTCCTTGAACCGTTAGAGCTTGTTTTTAGTGGCCCCAAGTCACTTAAGGCTTGTCAGGACCGGTATTTTTGGTGCCGGGTCCATTTGTTTGATCGTAAGTTCCTTTAATAAACTTTCTGAACTTTGGGTAAAATGTCTCAGGGCTTTTATCCAAATATATAAAGAGTTAGAATTCCCCCGAAATACCAAATCGAAGGTCTACGAGTCTATTTTCCAACGCACAAAACCTCACGTCCAACTGATCTCAGAGTAAAGAGTTATGACTGTTTTACCGCGGACTGTCTGGCAGGAACCGGATTGCGAACCGGGTCGCGAATCGGGTCGGGTCAAACTCGATTTAAGCCTCAACTTCACATTTTAAAACGTCATTTCAGTTCTGAAACAGTGAGAAAACATAAGGGAGGATTCCAAGAGAGTTCTTGAGTATCAAAATCGTGCGTTGGTGAATTACGAGCCTAAGTTTGAGAATTTATTAACATCGCGTGTATTTGAAAATATTTTATTTGAAAGTTGAATTTGGTAAAAAGTTATATTATTATTACCTTTTTAAAATATTTTAAAAGTTTATGAAAAATATTTTGTTACGATATAATTGTATATGTATTTATTTTATAAGGTTTTTATACATTGTAATATTTTAACGGAGATAGTAAATTTAGTGATGTTAAAAATTATTATTATAATATAATAGGTTTTATTTGAAATAATTTTCTATTAATTATGGTATATTCAAAAAGCTATATTTATTTTACCACGAACTTATGCAATACCCGAGTATGTATATACCGGAACAAAAATATCCTTGGGTGTGTCAACCCCACACCCACGTGGAAGTGGAGGGAGTTGACAACAACCTGTAATGTTGTGGTGGGCTTTTCATATTAGGATTAGTGGCATACAGTAGTCAATTAATTAATTAAATAATACTAGTATTTATCCTTAACTTAGCTTAGGTAATATTGTTATATATTGTCAGCAAAAGTTGCAAATTATGTATATATGTTCATACCGTGGAGAGCATTTGGTGGAAAGAAACTACGTTGATACCTCGTTTGATCACCGAAAGAAAATCAATTATCGACGTCAAGTTATTCAAGCTCGAGTTCAAGTTTGATTTCGTTTCAGAGCTTCTTTTCGGAGAGGTTCGAGCTTGTCATCGGAAGACAGGTAGGTTACGGTTTATTTTCCCTAGACTCCGCATATATAGGATAAAATTGTATTAATGGGCATCCTTGGGTTGGTTTATTAGGTTGGTACCACAGACCTTGACCGCTTTATTCATGTCCGCCTACTTTTGTTCCTCCGTTGCTGTAGTATTGCCGATATATTTTATTTACCCTTGTGGTCCTGTGAGGCCTTGTTGACTCTGGAACATAGAAGGTGGGATTTTGGGAATGTCCGCGAGTCCCGGGCATAGAATAATCCTTCTAGGCTGGTTATGCTTGCTGAGTAGCTGTGGGATCGTGCAGGGTCGATAGGTTGATTGTGAGCTGCTGGGCAGCTATTGTGTTTGATCATACCATTTTCATGCATATAAAAGGGTTTTATACATGTTTTACTACGGTTTGGGCTTTCGGGCCTACGGACACTATTTTCTAAACCTTGCATGGCCTGGGGGGCCCGTTTTTAATGGAAATAATTTGGAAATGGTTTGATTTAACTTGTGAATATTCTTGGGTAAAAGAAAGTAAAATTATGTTTTAAAAACACCAGTTTTACGATTAACGCTAGACTCGGCAGGGCCGGGGTGCTAGTTAAGTTTTCTTGCTACTTGAGATGATTTTTAGCCTCGGTCAGACCGAGCACCTGAGATGACTTTCTACTGTTTAGACCCGGTTATGCCCGGGCACCCTTGGAGGGGTTTTTGAGATATTTTCCTACTACTTTAGTCCTGGACAGGGTCTGGGTATACATATTCGAGACTGGGTCTCTATCTTGAACCCGGACTTGCTTCCGGACGACATGTTTGATACAGAGTTTTAGTATGGGGTCTGGGACCTCCATGGACCTTGCATCCGGGCTAAGGGCTGCGGGATGCGTGTGCCGGAGGAAGGGTATACGGTGGAGTAGAGGTATACGGGCAGTGTCCTTCCATGGAACCTACCTGCTGGGCCCGATCGGCACCGGAGGAGGTACATACAGAGATACCATTTCACTTGAGATCTTCATGCATCATATCATTCATTGTTTGAGGTTCCACCCTTGTTTGTTGTTTGTTGATTGTACGCTCCGTAGTATGGGATGCCGGAGGTTTGTTTTCACTTGTTTGTGTTCCTCGGTTGTATGGGCGGCCGAGGGACTGTAGGTAGACTCTTTCTTTTTACTTGTAGAATTGATTCCCTGTTACGGTTAATTATGAAATTGGTTACTGCTAGACTGTTAGTTGCTGGATTGAGATTGATATGATTAGTTGGGCTTGATTCATGTCTCTGAGCATGCCTATCATTACTCTTTCTCTCTTCTTCTTACACTTGAGGTTACCGGTATACCGTCCATTTCGTAAACTTATTTTGTATACACTGTTGTTGCAAGGACCCCAGGTGCGTTATTTCTTACTTTCACCTGTGCCTATGGTGTGTATATTCTGCTTACTAGCCTCACATGTGTTCTGTTGATTTCCCTCTGGGCTAGTTCCTGTGTACCTTTCGTTGATTTCTGTGACTGCTTGCTTCTATTCTGTCTGTTACTACGCTTTTATCTTATATGTGTCCAGTCGGACTATGATACCTACTGGGTACCTTATGCTTCGCATTTGGTGCTCAACCTACCCCCCTGCATCTTTGGGTGCAGATCCTAGCGTGGGCCATCGCCGTTAGATCGTTGTGATTCGTGCTTGGAGTTCTGTTGGGGACTACTTCAGACTGAGGGTGAGCTCTTGGCGATCGGAGCTTAGCTTTAGTTTATCTTTTGTTTTATGTACTCTATTACCATTCACAAACATCTATATATATTGTTTTAGATCGTTTGCACTCCATGAATGTAGTTTTGGCTCTATACTATGATACTAGGTCTTGGGGTTTGGTTTAGTTTCCGCATATGTATATATTTATATCCCTGTTATCTATTCTCTTCGTCTTGTTCCCTTATTTGTTAGATAGTAGCCCATTACTAACTGTCGTGGGCTACGGGGATTGGTTCACCTACCGGGGGTTGTAGGTGCCATCATGACCGAGAAATCGGGTCGTGACAATTACAGATCAATTTTTGGAAGGCAATCATGGAGATCTTTTCCTTAAAAAGAGAGAAGCAAAAATAAGCAAGGAGCATAACAGATTGATATTTACCCAAATTAGTCAAGTAAGAATCTGTCTAGGTTAAGAGGAATCAGTTAATATGCCAAGTTTTCCTTTTATGAATAGGCAAATCAATTAGCATAACTTAGTCAAAATTTACCAAAAATACTCAAGAGCACAAAGAGTTGAATACATGTTCATAATAACGGAGCTTGTAACTGTCACGAGTTACCATACAAGTCTATTACAAATCTTACAAACTAATACTCCAAATACACCATGATTAGCATATGAAGATAATTTCTATAGACCAAACTTGATAGGGAAAGGAATCATATTGTATAACTACTGTAGAATACAAAACACAAATCACAACATACCAAACTAAAATTCACAATAGACATAATAAGAGATCAAAGTTTTGCTAGAACCCATGAATTATGAAGATTTGATTTTTTGCCTATGATAATGCGCAACCACAAAGAATAAAACACAACTAATTTTGCACTCAAATTGATAATTAATTTCAACATTATTCAAATCTGAAAACAAGTACGACGGAAAGACCTTACCAGAGACGAATTCATATCTGCCATAAGATCCAAGTAATTTTAATTTGGAGACTGAATGGTGATGCTCTTTCTTGCTCAAATCATCCCAAAATTGATGTTGTTATCTCGCTCACTGGGCATACTTCTATCTGAGTCTCATCTGCATCGGGTGGAGTGGAATGAGAGAGAAGAGGAAAATGAGGGGTTTGTTGGTGGTGGTGAGGCCGGTTTGCTGGTGGCGGAGTTCACCAGTGGTGAATAGGAGAAGCAGAGGTGGTGGCGGCATCGTGTGCTCACCAGCCAAGGATGGCCGGCGGTGGTGGAAACAGAGGAAAGAAGGGGGAGAAAATGTGGCGGTGGAGTTCGCTGGTGGTGTTGGGGTTGGGAAAGAGAAGAGATGAAAAAGGGAGAGGAGGGGCGGCGTTTGGTGGAGGAGAGTGGAGAGGCAGCGGTGGTGAGGCGGAGAGGGAAAGGGAGAAGAAGAGGGTGGCGGTTGTTGGAGGCGGCTGGTGTAGGGGTGTGGGTAAAAAGGGAAAGAAGAAAAGGGGTTTGATCTCGGCCGTTGATCGTATTAGATCAACGGCTGAGATTGGATTAAACTTGGGATTTAAAATTAAAATAAAGGGGCTAGGATTTAAATAATTTGAGATTAGAATTTGAATTCGGACGGCTATTAAATAAACTACTACGTATATAAAATTTAGTAGATAAAATAATAATTAACGATAATTATCAAAAGATAAATTATTTAAATTACGTATATATATTGTACGTAAAATAAATGACATGTAATATCATATGAAATTTGTGATAAAAAATAGTATTAATAGAGAATAATTATATATTTATATACTAATTTTAAAGTGTTAACGCGTAATCAAGTAATATATAAAAATAAATTAATATTTAAAATAATTATTATTATCAAAAAAATAGTCTGAGAGAGGTATAGGGAGGTCAAAATTGGGTGTCAACAACCATAAGGGTAATAATATCATCTATAACAAATACTACAAACATCGGAGGAAGGAAAATAATTCGGACATGAAGAAGCGGTCAAGGTCTGTGGTACCAAGCTAGTAAACAAAACCCAAGGATGCCCATTAGTAAAATTTTATCTTATATATGTGAAGTCTAGAGGAGTTAAACCATAACCTACTTGTCGTCCAATGACAAGCTGCTGGAACAATAATGTCTGATCCCGAACTGCTCCGAGAAGCTCTGAACGGAAATCAAACTATCCAGAACATAAATCACACATTAAAACGAGACTAATGATACATATATTGCTATAACTATAGTCGGGTTAAAATTTGGGTCACCACCAGGATCTTGGGCCCCTCAACTCGGAACCAAAATGAAAAACACTATGATGTTCCCCATGTCCCTAGGAGTTCATGCCCCAAAATTCAGTGGAAACAGAGCAAGAATGGTGATATAAACAGTCCACAATCCAAGGGAAATCAAAGAGGGGAATTATGGGTTTTTATGGGAATTTAAGCAAGAAACTTACCAATTCATGATGCCTAGAACGCACCCGGATCAGTGGAAAGTAATCCTCCAAGTCAAGGGGGTGAGAAGGTAAAGAAATGGAGTTATTTGGGGCTGCAATGGTGGAAATAATGGCGTTGGAAGATGGTGAAGAAGGCCGGAAATTTGGAAGTGCAACAGCTATATAAGCTGGCCCGCACAAGCGCCACGGTGGCCATGCAGGCGTAAGAGCACTGAAGGCCAAGGCCTAGCCGACGTGCAGGCGTGGCGCATATGTGCAGGCCTGGCCAAGGCAGCGCCCCAACAGCCATGACAACAACAACAACATGCCATGCAAACCCTTGGCAGATTTTGATCGAACGGACCTCTGAGAATGAGTCTAGAGTCCCGCGTACACAAACGAGCTGAGCTATTTGACTAAAAATGACATTATGGACTTAACAAAATAGATTAAAATCCCAATGGAGGTCTATAGAATGTAAAGTGGGACCCACGCCCAAGAACCAACTTTAGGCCAAACTTTCCAAAACGGAACCCCATGGCCTAAAACAAGTCCGAAAGCTTCGGGACTCGAACCAAAGGTCTCCCTAGCCCAAAATCGACATTTCAGAGCTAACAACATGGTTAGAATTTCCATCCGAGGCTGTTTCTCCAAATTTTTACCAAAGTCAAACTTTTAAGTTCAACTAGCTAGAAAACATAAAAACTCGCACAAACCCAAATCTAAAGCTCCCAGACCCCGACCAAGGGTCCATCTAGACCAAAATCCATGCTCCGGAGCTAACAAAACTATCGAAATTCGATTCCAAGTGTGTTTACCAAGAATGTTGACCAAAGTCATTGATTTCCTAAGTTTAAGCTCTAAAAAGGGGAACGACCATATCGACCAACAAATGGCCAGTGCACCGAACTACCGGTCTCATCAAGCCATAAATGACTTGGGGCCACTACATAAAGGCTCTAACAGTACAAAGAAGGTCTAAACGCAAAAATAACCGGAAGGGTCATTACAACACTATAGGTAAAATATTTATTTCTTTAAAAAATAAGGATAGAGGCTCCATGACTTTTTATGTTGCAAGTATCCCCTCTATGTGTGTTAGCCTCATATTGAACACACCAACACTAGCATTTTGATGTGCCTGAATGAGGTGATAAGGAAAATCAATATTGGATAGAGGATTCACTCTGAGGAATTATACATGACTGAATCTACAAAAGGCTTCTCAAATGAATAAACTTTGTTACAAGAAAAAAAATCACAATGGTAACAACAACACTGCTTAGAGTAGAGAGTTCACTATTATTCCTAAAGAAGCCAGTGTATCATTTTGAGAAAGTCCTTGTAAGTTGATCTTATTTTGCATATTTAGCATGTCAATTTTTTTTACGATAATTACATTTTCTTACTTATCATGGATGGATGATGAAGAGAATAAAACACAATAGATAAAGAGATGGAAACTATGTTTGATATTTTAGAGTTAAAAGCCAAAAAGCTTTTCTTATTATGCTTACTTGATTTGTTGTTAGGAGTATTTTAGAAAATCAAAGATTATTTTTGAATTATAGAGAAAAATTGAGAATTTCAAGTAAAAGACTATAAGTTCTATTTTTATGAACTTTTTTATTAACCGGTAGGAATATTTTATAGAAATAATAAGTACAATGTAACCTGCTAACTTCATGTAGTAGGTAGCAAACCCTATATATATGTGTGTGTGTGTGTGTTTGTCATGGAATATTCATCATCTATATTTCTTTTTTTGTGTAATCATTTTTCCAGTTGATAAAAAATATTTAAATTATGGAATGTTAAGTAAATCATTATGTAGTCAAAAGAAGAGATAAATCCTTCTCACATTCAAAATCAAACTCACAGTTTGGTTTGGTTTGATTTTAAATTTTAAAAATCGATACTATTATCACAACCCCAAAGTCACAAGGGTGTGATGGAACCTACCCAGACCCATGTATGGTAGGTAAGCCAAGCTCAACTATTACAAACAACTTAAATTAAAGGCAAGCTAGCAAAACGCTCATACAATTTACTAAAACAACTCCAATATACTCCGAATGAAGAGAACATGATAAGTTAAAAATTTCAAGACTCAGTTGTCACAAATACAAGAGTAACCTCTAGAACCAAGTTCAAAACTGAAATACAAAGTTGTCTATGAAGTAGATAAGACAAAAATGAAAGATAAATAAAGTTGGGTCGGTCCCCGAAGACAAGTGCTCCCACCACTTTGAAGGTCAATTGCAAGCACGATCACTGACCGTGGGTGCCACTCCAACCAGTATCAACATAGAAAGGATACGGAATTTAAGAGTGAGTATAGTTCACTTGTACTTAGTAGTCATCATAGACCAACTGATCTTAAGAAGATACTATGAAGAAAGTATTTATGTATTTGTTTGTTCCGCTTGTTTTCCTTCATTTGGTACCATTTTCCTATTTTTGTCTCTTCCTCTCATTAGCACGTTGCTTGTAGCTCTGGGATAAGGGTTTAGCTTACCTACTAGTGGGATATGATAGGTGCCATCATAACCTGAGTTTTCAGGTCGTAATTGATAGGTATCAGAGCCTAGGTTCATTTATGTCATTGGTACAAGAGCAAGTGTCTAGTAGAGTCCTGCAGATCAGTACAATAAAATTTGTATCCTATTTTTGGGAGGCTATGAGGCATTCTTAGGAAAACCTAACATTTTGATTCCTTATCGTGCATTCTCTTTTATAACAGTTCCTAGAAATCCCATTTGCTTCATTATTTTGCAATATGGTTAGGACGAGGACTACAACAGCTGCAAGCGAGGCCCCCGCGCTGGAAGTTAGGGGTCTAGCTAGGGGCAGAGGTAAAGGTAAATCCTGAGGTCAAGGTCGGGCACAAGCTACAACACTATCTTGGAGCTAGGCAAGAGAGCCATCACTAGTGCCTGTATTTGATCAGGAGCCTAAGATTGCTCCGCAGCTATTACTAGAGGATCCGCCACCTCAGCAACCAGTAAGGTAGGGACCAACCCAGCCTCTACCTGGACTTACAGCTTCACTGACACTTCATGCCGCCATTGTTCAGCTATTGAGTGTATTAGGAGGTATGCCACAGACTTTAGCTTAGGGTATTCAGGGTGCAAAAGTGTAGCCTGCTGCTGTGGTTCCCCATATTGAGGTACCACTAGTGCCGTTGGTTGCTCCACCGATGGCAGCCCAACTAGTCATGACTCTTGAGGAGTAGACGATGTTGGGTCAGTTTCTTAGATTGACACCTCTGCAATTTTCAGGCGCCCTAGGGGAGGATGCGCATGAAATTCTTACCAGTTGTTGGGAGAGGTTGCATAACCTTGGCTTAGTGGACTCTCATGGGGTAAATTATACCACTTTTAAGCTTGATAAATTAGCAAGACAATGGTGGAAGGTGTATATTGAGTGAAGACTAGCTGGGTCTGCTTCTATGACTTATGCACAGTTCTCTGAGACTTTTTTTGGAAAGTACATGCCCTGCAATGAGCGTGAGAGACTAAGGGATGAGTTCTCGAGGTTGGAGTAGGGCTCTATGTCAGTAGCCGAGTATGATTCGAGGTTCCATGAGCTATCCATACATGCTACTATAATTCTCCCTACCAAGCATGAGAGGGTGACCTGCTTTGCCTAGCTATTCTGAGTATGGTTTCTTCAGGTCAGTCCTTCTTCGATGTTGTTGATCGCACCCGCTCAATTGAGGGTATTTATCACGAGGCCCATGGGGGAAGTTATAAGAGGTCACACCATCAGGGCACCTGCAGGCTGTACTTCAATTTTCTGGTGGTAGTTAGCCTAGGTACAGCGGTCAGAGCTCCGATCAATCATCACAGGGTTCATATTCGGGGTCTTCAGGCCGTGGTGGCCATTCTGGGTAAACATGTACTTCACATCAAATCAAAGTTTCTCAGGGTTGTTACAATTTTTATATGAATCGCTGCCATGCTATCACAAACATAATCAATACGTCAATACGGGACTATTGACACTCATATTAATATTTCAAAATTTAAGGCCAGAAATTGGGTCAAACATTGACCCTCGAGGCCCATCAACAAAATCAGAAGCAAACTCCGCAATTACCTTCCATATAAGGTAAGGATCAAATGTCCAGAAGTTGGCGAAGAAGGGAGTATATTTAGATCTCAAATGATTTGGAAAGCTTACTTTAAATATTGAGAAAACTAGAAATTAAGACCCAATTCAAAAATGAAATATGGAATTAAAGCTCCAACGAGAAATATAATGAGATGGGAAATATAATTACCTCAAAACCTTAAGAATTCATCTAGAATTGAAGAAAAACTTACTTAGCCAATCTCACTTGCTGAAATATCTTTTGAAACTTAGAAAAAATGAAGAAAGAAGACCCTTTAAACACTCAGTGATCCTCGTTCCTGTAAATATTTTGTCGCAGGAGTGGATAAATTCCCGCAGGAGCAGAGACCTACTGTCACCTCGAGCTTCACATGAGGGATCCTGCTGTGATGATTAAATGCCGCAGGAGCGAAGCCGGGTGCATAGTGCACTCTCCGCAAAAGCAGTCCACTCTCCGCAGGAGCCAACCAAGCTCTACAGGAGCGAAAGCTGCTTACATCACTAGCTTTGCTAGTGTGGATGGCTCACTGTAGGAGCGGCTTTGTTGGTGCGAGCCAAGCTCCACAGGAGCGGCTGATCCAACACCATTTGCATCAACAACTTCAACTAACTTCTAAAGTCTCCGAACGGACCCCCGAGATTTAGTCGGGGTCCCACGAACACAAACCAAACATGCTACCAAACTATAAATGACATCATGGACATAATGGAGTCAATAAAATGACCAACATAGGTTGTCTTGACGAAATATTGATCGAAGTCAATACTTTAACAAGAAATACTAAAATTTACCAAAGTACCCAAAATGAACCCAAAAGCCTCGGGACCCAAACCAAAAGTTCCACTAGCCCAAAATCTATCTTTCGGAGCTACTAGTGTTGACATAATTTTCATCTGAGCCCGTTTACTTAGAATATTGACCAAAGTCAAATATTTTAAGTTAAATAATTCTAAAACAGGAAAACTCTTCTAAAACCTGACTGAACACCTCGAGAAGCGTTCCACCCATCCTAGCAAGTCACAAAAGTAGTGTAGAAGATATGAGAATTGTGAAAATGGTAAAAACGCATGAAAAGGAAATAATAACCACGACTATCATTACACTACCTAATTTATTTGAGAATTAGGAGCCCATTTTAAAAATGTTTTAACGTAGAAAATATTTGTTATTTTATTTATAAAATTTAGGTAACGGTCCAAATCACTCCTTAAGAAATGTGTAAAGATCCCTAAGAGAGTCCACAACAGCGGTTACCACGAGATTTTTAAAATAAGGTTAAATATAATTTTACTTTAAAGGGGGTTTTGAAAATATTTCTGAAAGTTAAACTTATAAACCACACATTCAAAAATCGATGTATTTGAGATGAGTATAAGTGAATAGAGTTTGAATATTGTATAGCACTTAATCGCTTGCATTAATACAATTAATGAAGTAACTTAAATGATTTATGTTAGTTTGTTGAACCTACTGTGTCAAAAAACTACGTTCTTTGAATCACTATGAAAGAAGGTAGAGTACTAACTTGCAGCACTCCTATTGGTGCAGACTTTATTCTGAGCACGAATAATTCGCATTGAGTCTGAGGCTTTACTTCAGAAGCTATTTGGTGAGCTGCCTAACAGATCTGCAGCGCTAGACTCCTTCTATTCATTTTTTTTTATCTTTTTAATATTTCATATAGTCTATCAGTTAATAAACAGTTGTATTATTCTCCTAAGTCACTCTTATATGAATAAGACCTAGTCTTAAATAGTTATTTTTTTTTATCTTTCCATACTTGTTTTCTATTAAATATGTCTTATAGTTTTAAACTCTTCAATGTATTACTCCATTTTATATTTTTACATTCAAATCAATTGGGTGGTGTTTAGGCTTATCTATCGGAGAAAATGTGTAGGTGCCATTATGAACCTTGTGAATTTTGGGTTATGTTAACCATCATATTTGAACTTGAGATAATTTAAAATATCCAAACACTATAGGCAAAATATTTATTTCTTAATTTACCATAATTTTACATATGAACTTACTAAAGGATATGCAATTAAAAAATCATGCAATAATTTTTTTTAATTCTAATTAAGAAAATTATGCATTGTCTAATTATGATATTTACAAATTTGTATTGACGATACAAATATATAATTAAAGGAATTCAATTAATATTATGAATTTGATTCAAATCCTTCTACAAGAGGAATTAAAATAAAAAGATTTACTATCTTCTTAATTGAGTTCATTTCCATAAATAATGTGAGGATTTCACTACTCTAAATAAACAATTGGTGTTGGATTCAATATCATATTTTCTTACTTTCTCAAATCATAGGCTTAGCTGGTGCAAAAAAGTCTAATGGTCACAAAACATTGACATGGTGAAGATACAAAATAAGAGCAACTTACAAGTGTCTTTCTCTAAGCGTCGCACTGACCTATTTAAGAAGGTTAGTGAACTCTCTATTCTATGTAGTGCATTTGTTGCCATAATATTTTTTTCCTTGCAATAAAGTTTACTCATTTGGACAGCCTTTTGTGGATTAGGTCGGGATAGGTTCCTCAGAGTGAATGCTCCACACAATAATAATCATTTTAACCACCTCATTGAGACTCAATGAAATGCTAATGTTGGTGATATTCATATGGACCTACCAACATAGAGGGAATACTTGCAATGGAAAAATATTTATGGATAAGTGCTTCAAAAAATGAGGATAAAGGATCCATGATTTTTTGTGTTGCAAGTATCCCCTCTATGTGTGTTAGCTTCATATTGAACACACCAACACTAGCATTTTGATGTGCCTGAATGAGGTGATTAGAAAAATCAATATTGGATAGAGGATTTACTCTGAGGAACTATACATGACTGAATCTACAAAAGGTTTCTCAAATGAATAAACTTTGTTACAAGGAAAAAAAGTTACAATGGTAACAACAACACTGCTTAGGGTAGAGAGTTTACTATTATTCCTAAAGAAGCCAGTGTATCGTTTTGAGAAAGTCACTTATAAGTTGATCTCATTTTGCATATTTAGCATGCCAATATTTTTTTGCGGTAATTAGATTTTCTTACTTATCATGGATGGATGATGAAGAGAGTAAAACACAAAAGATAAAGAGAAGGAAACTATGTTTGATATTTTAGAGTGAAAAGCCAAAAAGCTTTTCTTATTATGCTTACTTGATTTTTTGTTAGGAGTATTTTAGAAAATCAAAGATAAGTTTTGAATTATAGAGAAAAATTGAGAATTTCAAGTAAAAGACTATAAGTTCTATTTTTATGAACTTTTTATTATCCGGAAGGAATATTTTATAGAAATAATAAGTACAACGTAAACTGCTAACTTCATGTAGTAGGTAGAAAACCCTATATATATATATATATATATATATATATATATATATATATATATATATATATATATATATATATATATAGTTATAGTGTCATGGAATATTCATCATCTATATTTCTTTTTTTTGTGTAATCTTTTTTCCAGGTGATAAAAAATGTTTAAATTATGGAATGTTAAGTAAATCATTATGTGGTAAAAAGAAGAGATAAATCCTGCTCACATTCAAAATCAAACTCATAGTTTGGTTTGTGCTAGCGACTTTCTACTCACACGCAAGTGTACGTGGTCATCCAAGTTATATAGACTGGTTTATCCGGATATCGTACCCAAGAGACTTATGAGTTAACAAATATTCTAAATTAGTCGTATACCGCTAGAATAAATAAGTATGTAAGTAATGGAGTATGCGTTTGTATTAACTAAAATTCTAAAACAAATTTACAAGAATTAAAAGCAAGTAAATAATGATCGTTGTTCCAAGTTTAGAGAGAATTCCAGATTTACAGCTTTATTCCACAATCATGAGTAGTATTCCCTTGAATCGACTTGTTCATCTACCTAGTTGCTGATTTTAGAGTTGATTTTATGACTATGGTCATTCGAGCCTCTAATCGCCTATCCATAATAGCATCACAACTACATCGTTGAGTGAGAATGTGACATCTTATTTCGAACACTTTTATATATCTACCTGTATAAATCAAACAAGGCATTCTAGGTATATTCCTATCCTAGTCGCAAACCTACCCTTTACGTTATAAAAAAGAGGTATTGCTCCCTATATTCCTCAGTCTATCTTATTTATTCTTCTCCCAAGTTCACAATAAAATTATAGATTTATCTTAATGGTGGCCATGCATCAAAATACTAAATACAGGAACATAAGAACAACTAGTAATGGCAAATGAACTAATCAATCAAAATTCATACTACTAATCATGCGTTTGTAGTCGTATCCCAGAACAAGGGTTCTTAGCCACTCATACTAATCAAGAACAAAAATAATATTGTTTTCATTCAAAGTAATGGCTAAGAAAAGGAAGAAGAAAAGAAACCTAATGGTGAAATCTATTCTCTGCCTTATGCTCTGAAAATATGACAGAACCCTTACAAAAGACGCCCAATGTTCTATTTATAGGGCTTGGGAAATAACTCCTTTTCCTTCTTGGAGTTGGACTAGTAGAAATCTGAAAAATCACATCGGGTTGGAGCATGGCGCGCCGCCCCACCATAGTGCCAGAATTGGTCTTCTGTAGTTTAGGTCCTGGGACGGTGCCCCACAAAGGCGCTAGTGCCCAGTTTTTTTGTTTGTTTGCTCCCGAGCATTCCACGAACTTGATTCCATGCTTTACTCTTCTGTTTCATCTTCCAATGGTTAGTTTCCCATGTCACATTCCCTGACACCATCTAATCATGTGTATCAATACATAATATAGCAATTCAACTCAAAACACACAAAATATAGTAAGGAATGTTCTTAAAACATAAGGTAAATATGGGTAAAATACGATAAATGGGCATATAAATATTCCCAAGATCACCACTCTACACTTACACCTTTGTTCATCCTCGAACAACTCACTACCAACTATGCTACGCTTCACCATAAATGCCTAAGGAACTGTCCACCCTCACTTGAAAGTAACTAGATAATTTTTAATCATGCTTTTGTAGTCCATTCATCACGCACTATCCATACAACTTTTTTTTTTAGCATTAAGATCTTTTCACTTGAAATAACACACCCTCTATAATCGACTCTTTACCACTATACTGGGCCAACGTGTTTATGTGTAAACAAAGCAAGTAATAATAATACCTACTACATGTCATGCGTGCCCTCACTATATTAGCATTTCCCCTATTTCATTCACACAAATTTAATTTCAATGGGGTATTTGAACAATAAAGCACTCACTCTCTCAAATGAAGTATCAAACATATCATAACATGCCATAGGATTTCCCTTAGTGTATCGTAAACTCAACGCAGCACTCATATTCATGGAATCAAAAGGACTTTCATTTGGTTGTAATGTCGGCTTCAGGACGGGTAGGATACTTTTCAGTATATAGTGACTCTTTTCCCTATTGCACATGTTCAAGACACTGCACTTTCTCCTTCTTTCTTTCCTTCTTTTTTCACATTTTCTCTTATGTTCACACCTTCTTGCACTACCACTTATTCTATCTAGTTTTTGCCCTTTAGTTGATGCGTACTTGTTGCTAGCAAAACTTTTTGTTTTCTCACTTTTCTCTCTTTTTTTTTCTCCTAACACAAGCACTTTGCAATTTTAACCGGGCACCCTATATTTCTTTCACTACATTCACCTTCCCTTCTCCTTTTGTTCCCCTCTTTCTTTTTTTTTTCAAAAATTTTCAATTACACAGTGCATTAGGGACTTTTATTTGGATCAAATTAACACAAAGTATCAACAAATTGGATAGGCTCATTATGCGTCTTGACAAAGAAATAGACTTTAAGTCTCAAAGAGGCTTCACTAGTGGTAATGTCAAGGTGTAATGACCCTTCTGGTTATTTACACGTTTTTGCCTTTCTTGTACCATTAGAGCTTACTTGTAGCGGCTCAAGTCCTTTATGGCTTGTCGGGACCGGTAGTTTGGTGCTCAGGCTGTATGTTTGGTCTTTATGGCCGTTCCTCATTTTGGAGATTCAACTTTGGAAATCGTTGACTTCCGACAACATTCTTGGTAATATCAAAGAATTAAACCAAGGTTCTAGGTCAAAGGAATCCCTTACTCGAAAGTTTGAGTTAAAGAAATGTCTCGTGTAACACCTCGCCCGTTTGGAAGGTTTAAAGTAACCCATACCTTTGGGGTAAGAATAATAGTGTCTAATATACTAAGAAGGATGTGTTATGAGGTATTATAATCTCAAAATGGTCGTATGATAAGTTTTTAAGTCAAGCAAGTTGCGAAACAAAAGTAGGAAAAAGTTATGGTAAATTCTTTTAAGGAATTCTCTTCAAATTTGGGTTAAATGTCTTGGGGTGTTTCTCCCTATATATAAAGAGTTAGTGGGACCCCAATATACCAAATCAAAGGTATACGAGTATAGTTTCCAACTCACTAAACCGTTTGTCTATATGACTTCAGAATAGAGAGATATTCACATTTTCGTAAGACTGCACAAGCAGACACGTCAAAGTGGGGTCCACATCCTAAGTCGGTTCAGCTTATAAAAGCTGATTTCTCCTTCGTTTTAACTCATTAATTTCACCAAAAACTTCAGAAAATCAGAGGTAAATACCCTAGATACTCCATGGACTTTGATCCTTTCAATTCGGAAGTTTAACGGAAGTTGCTCTACGTCGCGAGCTCGTCATTTTGGTATAGTTTTCCCCGTCGATTTCATGGCGTATCTTCGTGGGTGTTGATAGCGAGCTAGCAGGTGCTTTATAAGTATTTGGCAGTAGCTATGGAGTTATTTTGGTGAGGTATGGATTCTGTACACTTATTTATTTGTTGGATCAAGATTTTAAGCTTCTAGTTATGAAAAGTTGTTGTTGCCGATATCTTGTAGTAGTTTCTTGTTGATTATGGATCTGTTTGATGTTCCTGCAAGGAGGAAGGTTGTTAATCTTGGGATATTGAATATTTGTGTCAAGGAAATCTCTCTCCTACGACCCTCCTTCGTTATTATATGTTCTAGTATTATTTTATGGATTTCTGAGCCACGAAGTGGTATTTTGGATTTGTGTCTTTGGACAACCCCTTTATCTTGTTATGTTTGGTTATTGTTGTGGTGTTCTGGTTGTGTTAAGGTGATGGAGGGATTGGAAAATTGTGCGATTCTTTTTGGGATCGCATACGATAGTGATTGGATTGGACAACGTGAAGTACGCCTTGAAATAGTGTCTCGGGAGCTCGTCACTCCTTTGAGATGTGGTTAACATATTATTGTTGGATTTAGCTGCCATTTATTATTGTTATTGGCCTCATTTTATGTTTTGGAGTTGGCTGGTCGCGAGTGTGACATTAACACCTTATCAAATGGCTATGGCTCATTCTTGCAGCCTCGTCGATTCTAGCAATTGTTCCATTACCTTGGTTGGTTAGCCTTCATAGAGACGCCTTTGGGGCTTCAGTTAAAAGTATTCTTTTGTGATTTGGAGGTTCTCGGAGCAGTTCGAGTCTGGATGACGCCGTTCCCGCAGCTAGTCATCGGATGACATGTAGGTTATGGTTTTTCCCTATCTAGACTCTGCGTATATAGGCTATAAATGCATTAATTAGCATCCTTGGATGGGTTGTTATAGGTTGGTACCCTAGACCTTGTATGCCTTTCGTCCATCTATTTCATACGTTATTTGTAGTATTCGCGTAGTATTGGATATTACCTTTGTGGTCCTGTGTGGCCTTGTATTGAATCTGAAACATAGATGGTGGGTTATTTGGGGAATGTTCGCGAGACCCGGACATAGAGATAATCTTTTTAGGCTGGTTATTTCTGCTGAGTAGCTGTTGGGCCTGTGCAGGGCTGATAGGAGTTGTTGTGAACTGTTGGGCTACTTTTATATTTATGTGCGAGCATATCATCCATGAAAAAGGTTTTCCCCTGCATGTTTTACTAGAGTTTTGGCTGAGAGCCACTACCGACAGTTTTCAAATTTGCATAGCCTTGGGGGGCCCCATTTTTGGTACTGTTGATGATCGAAAAGGGGATTTTTGGATGTTTTCGCACTGATTTTATTAATGGTATTAGTCTCTGCGGGGTAGAGCACCAAGCTTGATTTTATTACTGATACTAGTCTCTGCAGGGCAGAGCACAAGAATTGATTTTATTACTGATACTAGTTTCTGCAGGGCGGAGCACTAGACTTGATTTACTACAGTTTTAGACCCGGTTACGCCCGGACACTAGACTTGGAGGGGTTTTTGAGGCATTTTCTACTACTTTAGTCCTGGACACGGTATGGGCATGCATATTCGAGACTGGGTCTCTATCTTGATCCCAGACTTGCTTCCAGAAGACATGTATTGATCCTGAGTTTTAGTATGGGGTTGGGGACCTCCATGGACCTTGCCACTCCGGGCCTGGGGCTTCAGGCTCCGTGCGCCGGAGGGAAGGATATACGGTGGAGTAGAGGTATACGGGCTGAGTCCTTCCATGGAACCTGCCTGCTGGGTCCCGATTGGCACCGGAGGAGGTACATATAGAGGTTCTATTTCACATCATATCATATCATATCATGCATTGGATTCCACCCTTGTTTGCTGTGTGTTCAGTGTACGCTCCAGTAGTATGGGATGCCGGAGGGTTTGCTTTCACTTGATTGTGTTCCTCGGTTGTATGGGCGGCCGTTGGGACTGTAGGTAGACTATATTTACTCCTGTCTTTATTTAGAGATTGTCTTGGCACTCAGTTAGTGGAGGATTAGTGATGGTTAACCTGTTGAGGTTTCAGTTATGGGATATCTGATTATTGTGAGGGATAGGGAGTCCTATCTTATTGAGGCACTTTTGTGTGGCCTTCTGAGCAGAGTGTGACTCTGGTTCTATTCTTGTGGGAAGCTGAGTGGTATCCCTCGGTTATTATGGTCTAGTTATTTCATCCTAGGGTGGTACTTGTGAGATGATTCCCTAGTTATGCTATCATGTGATTGGATTGGTGTTATGATTTCCTTATACTGGTTGATTCCGTTTTGAGTATGTTAGACTGCTCTCCATCTTTTCTTTCTACTTGAGGTTACCGGTATACCGCCATTTTCTTAACTCTCTCTCTACTTACTTATATTATTGTGCAAGGACTCCAGGTGCGTTTTCCTTTCCTTCACCTGTGATTCTATGTCATTGTATCTCTGTGCTAGCATGTGTTACTTGAAGCTCTTGGTTATGGATGATCTGTGCTAGCTCCTTGTGCCTTGCTTATTGCTTCAGTGACTGCTTTCTTACTATCTGTTACTTATTGCTTTTATATCTTATATGTGCTCAGTCGACCGAAGATACCTACTGAGTAAATGTGGTTTTGGCGCTCATACCATACTTCTGCACTTTTTGGTTCAAATATTAGATGAGTTTTCTCTGTTGAACGCATTGGAGACTCGTGAAGCTTTTGGATCTTCGAGACTAGGGTGAGTGCCTGATGGTCGGGGCTTGTCTACATCTTATCTTTTGTACTGTTACTCTTTGTATATTCGGAGACAGTTGTACTTATTATTTTGTTACTTCTAGCACTTGTATTCTATTAGAAGTTTCTGTACAGTCGATACCAAGTCTTGGGGTTGGTGTAGTTTCATGATGTGTATATTCAGGAAAATTGCTTCTGCGTTATCTTATCTTTACATTCTGCTTCTGCTTATCTCATCTTGTTGAGCGTATTGGTTAGGTAGTAGCCCATTACTAGCTGTTTTGGGCTACGGGAATTGGGTCGCCTACTGGGGGTTGTAGGTGCCATCATGACTTGAGAAATCGGGTCGTGACATCTTGGTATAAGAGATCTAGGTTCACCGGTGTCATGGTACAGAAGCAAGTGTCTAAGTAGAGTCTCACGGATCGGTACGATGACGTCCGTATCCTATCTTCGGGAGGCTACATGGCATTGTTAGGAAAATTTTATCTTCTTGGCTCCTCATCGTGCGTTCCTGGCTCTATTGACTTCTAAACTTCGGTTATTCATTCATTTTGAGATGCCTCATACGAGTGTGATAGCGGTTGGTGCCGAGGCTTCTGTGCCTATTACTTCAATGGTTCCATCAGCACCAGGACTCCAGAGTGAGGCTTTACCGCACTAGATAGGGGGTGTGGGGTCAGCCCAACCTCTGATTGGATTTATAGCGACCTCAGTGCTTCAAGACCCCGTGGCTAGGACTCTGAGACCTCCGGTGAGTATTTCAGTTCCTGGTTCCGTGAGTGGTGCTTCAGTTAGGGTTGAGCTTCTAGTTCTTCAGCAGGGTTGTCTGTCGGTATTAGAGTACGAGGTAAGATTTTCCCATCGGACTTCATCTGGTATAGGCTATTTTCGGTGTGGTGAGCATGGGCACTTTGCTAGGAATTACCCCATGATTGTTTATCCCAGACAACCTGGTTGTTATCATTATACAGAGATTGGTCACCTTTATTGAGCTTGTTTCCGGCGAGGGCCAGTTGGGCCTTCAGTTTCGACTACTCAGTCTAGAGTTAGATTCCGTCAGCTTGATGCTCCTCTTGGTGGGCCAGAAGTAGAGGTTCCTGATATTATTGCTGCAGGTTAGGCTTTTGCTACCTTCGACTTATGTTAGTCCCGCTCGTGTTGTGACTCTTTCCCTTCTGTCGTGTAATTGCCTATATGTCTACCTGCTACTTGTTTAAGTTGTTTGGCTACCCGAATTGTAGTATCGATATGCTATTTTATTGGTAGTTTATTCTTTAGTAGTGGATGGGGGTAAGTTAGCCTTGAGAGGTGTTTTCCCAGAGTTGTAGCTCGTGGGTAGTTCTTGTTAGTCTGTTTCAAGTTGGGTTATCCCTGTTTCATTGTGATTTTGGACTTGTGGTTGAGTTGACCTTGTTGAATGGTCCTAGATGGTTGTTACTTAGGCCGTTATCTAGCGTGGCTAGAAATCCGTGTGATGGTTTGGTGTATTACCGGTAGTTGGGTCGGAGTTGAGATTTTGCCTCAGTTGTGAGATATTGGTTATGCTAGTGTGCATAGATTAGTTTGGTCTCCTGAGTGTCTAGAGTCGACCCTCTTTGTTGGTTAGTTTAGGAGGTTGGAAGGTATGTGGGTTGTTCCCATATTCTCCTCCACTTCCTGGTCCGTTGGGTGTTTTGTTGTATCCCTAGCTCCAGTTGGAATGAATCTTGATCGTAGTTCTTTCGATGAGCTCTGGATGTTGGCATCATGATTAGGTCTTGACTTTAAGCACTTCCGACTAAGTGTTGATCGTAACCTCGTAGTTGGGTTGTATTTGTAAGCATTTTGGGTGAGTTGGGCATCCGGCCCATTCTTCTCCTGCCTTATTGAATTTGACGTGTAGCTATGAGTATTAAGGTAATGTCTTCAGGTTCTTATTCGAGAAAGGATTTGTAATGTTTAATATGTGCTAAGGAAGGATTTTTGTTTAGTTGAAAAAGAAGGGAGATGACGCTTTGTTTTTGTTTATGTGTCCTCGTAGTTGCCTGAGGTGGCGATGAAGGTTTGCTTTGGGATTGTGTGTTGGTGATTCGTTCCAGCCGTCTACACATTGCCGTGGGTTTTCCATCGATTGGTTTTTGTTTCAGTAGCAGCTGCGGTGTTGGCAACTTGCATTTTCAGGCCTAGTTGGCTTGGGTTCTTAAGGGTTCATTGGCAGCATACAGGTTCGACCAAGGCATTGGTTGGCAGTTTTGAAAGTCGGTGTTCAGAATCATAACTTGGAAGGTTACATCGGATGGTTTATGGTAGTTTCTATTTGGTTACACCATCCTAGTGCCGGGAGGTAGTGGGTGCGGGCAACTTAGCTTCTTTACTTCAGTTGCGGATACGACTATTGGCCTTGGACACCTAGTCCTGGGTTAACCTCTGCAAGATGCAGAATATTCCAGATTTCAGCAGTGTTCCAGTTAGTACGAGGTCCTTCTACCATGGTTGGACAGACTCAGTGGCGTAAGTTTGAGCTTCAGCAGTGGTGTATGCTTTATGTGGTCAGCTTGTGCGGGTTGAGACTAGCGAGGCTATTTTGATTTCTAATGATACGTAGAGACTGGTAATCGCCATTCGTTTGCCCAGGATTTGAAAGGTTGTTTAATTGATTCCTCCGGAGTTGTTGTTTATGTGGGGTTTCAGTGTTTGTTACACTCGGCCAATATGGACTAGAAGTTCGTTATGATATATGCTTCGAAGTGGTTGGTTGTTTGCAGATCCGATTGAGTAGTTGATTGGAGCCAAAGGAATGAGTTGAAAGTATATGCAAAAACTTTGAACCCCAGGCACCTTTTTCCTTTGCCTTCGGGGTGTTTGGACGTGATATTCGTGGCATGGTGTTATTTTGGTATAGTTTTCCCCGTCGATTTTATGGCGTATCTTCGTGGGTGTTAATGCAGCAAGCTAGCAGGTGCTTTCTAAGTATTTTGCAGTAGCTATGGAGTTATTTTGGTGAGGTATGAATCCCGTACACTTATCTATTTGTTGGATCAAGATTTTAAGCTTCTAGTTATGAAAAATTGTTGTTGCCGATATCTTGTAGTAGTTTCTTGTTGATTTTGGATTTGTTTGTTGTTCCTACAAGGAGGCAGGTTGTAAATCTTGGGATATTGAATATTTTTGTCAAGGAAATCTCTCCCCTACGACCCTGCTTCGTTATTATATGTTCTAGTATTGTTTTATGGATTTTTGAGCCACGAAGTGGTATTTTGAATTTGTGGATTTGGACAGCCCCTTTATCTTGTTATGTTTGGTTATTGTTGTGGTGTTATGGTTATGGTAAGGTGCTGGAGGTATTGGGAAATTGTGCGATTATTTTTTGATTGCATACGATAGCGATTGGATTGGACAACGTGAAGTACGCCTTAAAATAGTGCCTCGGGAGCTCGTCGCTCCTTTGAGATGTGGTTAACATATTGTTGTTGGATTTAGCTGCCATTTCTTATTGTTATTGGCCTCATTTTATGTTTTGGAGTTGGCTGGTCGCGAGTGTGACATTAACACCTTATCAAATGGCTATGGCTCGTTCTTGCAGCCTCGTCGATTCTAGCAATTGTTCCATTACCTTGGTTGGTCATCCTTCATAGAGACGCCTTTGGGTCTTCAGTTAAAAGTATTCTTTTGTGATTTGGAGCTTCCCAGAGCAGTTCGAGTCTGGACGATGCCGTTCCCGCAGCTAGTCATCAGATGACAAGTAGGTTATGGTTTTTCCCTATCTAGACTCTGCGTATATAGGCTATAACTGCATTAATTAGCATCCTTGGATGGGTTGTTATAGGTTGGTACCCCAAACCTTGTCCGCCTTTCGTCCGTCTATTTTATACGTTGTTTGTAGTATTCGCATAGTATTGTATATTACCTTTGTGGTCCTGTGTGGCCTTGTATTGACTCTGGAACATAGATGGTGGGTTATTTGGGGATTACTGGGAGACCCGGACATAGAGATAATCCTTTTAGGCTGGTTATGTCTGCTGAGTAGCTGTTAGGCCTTTGCAAGGCTGAGTTGTTGTGAGCCGTTGGGCTACTTTTATATTTGTGTGCGAGCATATCATCCATGTAAAAGGTTTTCCCCTGCATGTTTTACTATAGTTTTGGCTGTGAGCCACTACCGACAGTTTTCCTAAATTTGCATAGCCTTGGGAGGCCCCAATTTTGGTACTGTTGATGATCGAAAAGGGGATTTTTGGATGTTTTCGCACTGATTTTATTACTGGTATTAGTCTCTGCGGGGCAGAGCACCAGGCTTGATTTTATTACTGATACTAGTCTCTGCGGGGCAGAGCACCAGACTTGATTTTATTACTGATACTAGTCGCTTCAGGGCGGAGCACTAGACTTGATTTACTACAGTTTTAGACCCGGTTACGCCCGAGCACCCTTAGAGGGGTTTTTGAGGAATTTTCTACTACTTTAGTCCTGGACAGGGTCTGGGCATGCATATTCGAGACTGGGTCTCTATCTTGATCCCGGACTTGCTTCTGGATGACATGTATTGATCCTGAGTTATAGTATGGGGTCGGGGACCACCATGGACCTTGCCACTCCGGGCCTGGGGTTTCGGGCTTCGTGCGCCGGAGGGAAGGGTATACAGTGGAGTAGAGGTATACGGGCTGAGTCCTTCCATGGAACCTGCCTGCTCGGCTCGATTGGCGCCGAAGGAGGTACATACAGAGGTTCTATTTGACATCATATCATATCATATCATATCATATCATATCATATCATATCATATCATATCATATCATGCATTGGATTCCACCCTTGTTTGTTGTGTGTTCAGTGTATGCTCCGGTAGTATGGGATGCCGGAGGGTTTGCTTTCACTTGATTGTGTTCCTCGGTTGTATGGGCGGCCGTTGGGACTGTAGGTAGACTATATTTACTCCTGTCTTTATTTAGAGATTGTCTTGGCACTCGGTTAGTGAAGGATTAGTGATGGTTAACCTGTTGAGGTTTCAGTTATGGGATATCTGATTATTGTGTGGGATAGGGAGTCCTATCTTATTGAGGCACTTTTGTGTGGCCTTCTGAGCAGAGTGCGAGACTCTGGTTTTATTCTTGTGGGAAGCTGAGTGGTATCTCTCGGTTATTATGGTCTAGTTATTTCATCCTAGGGTGGTACTTGTGAGGTGATTCCCTGGTTATGCTATCATGTGATTGGATTGGTGTTATGATTTCCTTATACTGGTTGATTCCGTTTTGAGTATGTTAGACTGATCTCCGTCTTTTCCTTCTACTTAAGGTTACCGGTATACCACCATTTTCTCAACTCTCTCTCTACTTACTTATATTATTGTGCAAGGACTCCAGGTGCGTTTTCCTTTCCTTCACCTATGATTCTATGTCATTGTATCTCTGTGCTAGCATGTGTTACTTGAAGCTCTTGGTTATGGATGATCTGTGCTAGCTCCTTGTGCCTTGCTTATTGCTTCAGTGACTGCTTTCTTGCTATCTGTTACTTACTGCTTTTATATCTTATATGCGCTCAGTCGGCCGATGATACTTACTGAGTACCCGTGGTTTTGGCGCTCATACCATACTTCTGCACTTTTTGGTGCAGATATTAGATGAGCTTTCTCTGTTGAACTCATTGGAGACTCGTGAAGCTTTTGGATCTTCCAGACTAGGGTGAGCGCCTGATGGTCGGGGCTTGTCTACATCTCATCTTTTGTACTGTTACTCTTTGTATATTCGGAGACAGTTGTACTTATTATTTTGTTACTTCTAGCACTTGTATTCTATTAGAAGCTTTTGTACAGTCGATACCAAGTCTTGGGGTTGGTGTAGTTTCATGATGTATATATTCGGGTAAATTGCTTCCGTGTTGTCTTATCTTTACATTCTGCTTCTGCTTATCTCAACTTGTTGAGCGCATTGGTTAGGTAGTAGCCCATTACTAGCTGTTTCGGGCTACGGGAATTGGTTCACCTAATGGGGGTTGTAGGTGCCATCATGACTTGAGAAATTGGGTCGTGACATAAGGTGACACAAACAATCATCAAAGAAACAAGAAAAATGGATTTCCAAGAAAATGCCTTAATCATATCCCACAAATTTCATGCTAGTCAATATTCACACACACACGGGGAAAGTTCTAGATGCTACTCTATGCAAGAAACCAATCAAAGCCTCACAAAACATGGCACCATGATTCATATACCGGCATATTACACTTGCATGCTCATACACAAACACATTGAATGATTTTACACAATTAAGCCTATTTTCTTCATTATTCGAGTCTAATTAAAGAGCCTATGTGTATCTAATGAAATTTTTACTTACTTGCCTGACCTCACCTGAACTACCCATAACGTCTAGCTAAGACTCCAAGTGGGATGTCAAAGTTCCAAAAGCAAAGCTCATAATTCCTCCAATCCTATGGCTATTTTTTCCTTAAGACAATCGTCATCCATCCATCATCGGGACAAGTCATTACTGCTATGATGCACCTAGACAATCTAGCCTAAAAAAATCTACTTGGTTCAAAGGGACTATCCTCAGGAAAAGAACCAAAAATAAAAGCCGAGGAACCCAGCCTATTAAAAGAAAAACATAACTCAACATAACTACCTACAACTATATTTAATCAACACAAACTAGCCACACAACGCTCAACGCCCACTACCTTCTCAAGTTTTGGCAATGAAATCAAAAGAATTCTATTCTCCCACCCCACACTTAAACATAGCACTTTCCCCAGCGCTTCAATATGGTACAAAAGTAAAGAGTGAGAGAAGGAACTCCCTGGGCCTCTAGGCGTCTTCCTCATCATCATTAGGAATGAATTCCTGATCCTCATCAGATGTGGTATTGTCAATGGCCATAAATGTTGTGCCCGCATCATCATCCTTATTGTTCATGGCAAGTATGGTAGGCTCATCATCATCGAATGGATCTTAAAATGCTGGGCCCATCCTGCATATGTACATGGCATTGTCAGTCAATAGATACCTGTCTCTCAATTCAATTATCTCCTCATCGGTCGCAGGTCGACCGCTAATCCTTAATTGCACCTCAGCCATCCCGAACATCCTGCCCATCCAACTATCATCCTTTTACTGACGATCTATATTAGAGAGCACGGGCCTTTGTGAAGTGTCTTGGGCCTTGGTCTTTGTGACATCCACTTTCTGGCTCACCAGATAAGGAACTCTGGGGGGGGCATAGGTCATGGACCTCTCCCTTGACATCATCCTTTCTAAAAAACTGGGTCATCCACCTGCCATAACAATAACACCACCTCTTATTATTTTTGAATTTCCTCATGTTGTGACGCAGAAATGAAGCAACATTAATCAACATCCCTTTCATTAGTATGTACACCAGGACCACTCTCTCTCTGGTAACATCAGAAGTGTGCTTGCATGGTAGGAGGGTACTGCACACAATTTTCAACCATACTCGTGCCTCCTGATTAAAGCATGCATACGGCAAGGTGGCATGACTTCCTGTATCCTTCCTTATATCCCATCGGGCTGTGGAAGTTACACCATAAAGTGTGTGCCGAATGTCTCTATATGGTGGATTTTCCTCTATTTCCATGAATGGGTGGATATCTATGTGCGGTGTTCCCAAGAATACATTCAACACCTGGGTTGTGAATTCAATTGTCTTTCCTTGAACATCCACTTGTTGACTCTTGACCTGATCTATGTCCCAATTTGCATAGAATTCTCGACCGAGAGTGAGGTTGCACTCACCCGGGTCTTGGAAGATATATTGGATGCCCAACTAATAAATCATGTCATGAATCCGGGGAAATTTGGCTTGCAACCTTAGTTCATCAACATGCTCATCTCCCAGGTACTTCACCTCCTTCTGTGATTTAAACTAATCTTCCCCATATGTATGGACAAATTGTTTTCCGAACTTTCACGGAGGTGCCCGTGGGACTGCCTGAGCTATTGACCCTGACGCTTCTCCTTCTTGGGATCGCTTACTTCCCGCACCATCTGTGACAACTTTCTTTCCTCTTGGTGGCATTGTACCTATAAGCACACAATTTACAAATATCAGCCCTGTACAATAAAGAGTAGCTAAATTAGTGTTTTGATAAGGTCGTAATAACTCCATACCTAATTTTCTAGCATGGTGTCTATAGGTTACTGATGTGAGGTATTCAGACTTCCCGCATTAACAAAATTTTATTTTCATCACCCTATAACACCATATCAACCATTTTTCACAATTTATTTACCAAAAATTTTCATGTAGTCACTACCCACTTCAAGATTTCACAAAGTTCATGGCCAAATTACTTTACCCAATATGGGACAATTTTGTCATTTGTTTTCTTGTAATTTTCAAGTGACCCACCTTCTTTCACTTGCTTCCTTGCTTTCCACAAAATCAAGACCCATACACAAAATAAGAAGAAAATTTCAAAATCCACCATTACTAGTGTATACACGAAAATAATCTTCTTTTTGGGTGTATTTTTTGAATTTCAAGATTTCATCCATGGTAGAAATTTTTTTAGTTTTCCCAAAATGGTGAAACTAGTTCCTACAGACAAATCTAGACCATGGAAAGCAAGAGTAAGAAGTGGGGAGTGCTAAAAAGTAGTAGAAGAACTTACCTTGAAAATTGATGGAGGATTTGAAGCTTGGAGGAAGCAACAATGGAGGAAAAGGGAAACCTTTGAAGAGAGAAAATGGGAGGGGGGCTGTGATGACCCTTCCGGTCATCTTCGTGTTTACGCATTTATTGCACTGTTAGAGCCTTCCTATAGCAACTCCAACTCATTTATGGCTTGCAGGGACCAGTGGTTCGGTTCCCTGGCTGTTCGTTTGGTTGTTTTAACTGTTTGCCTATTTTAGAGCTTAAACTTAGAATATCGTTGACTTTGGTCAACATTCTTAGCTAACATGCTCGTAATTGAATTCTTATAGTTCCATTAGCTCCGGAGCGATGAGTTTGGTCTAGTTGGACTTTTAGTTGAGGCCTGAGAACTTCCAGTGTGGGTTTTGTATGGTTTTCTCAGTTTTCAGGCCATTTGGAGTTAAAAGTGTAACTTTGGATGACTTTCGATGATCGGAGTTTTGGATTCAAAATACAACGATTCCATCAGCTCCAGAATGTTGAGTTTGGGATAGGGAGGTGGTTGGTTTGGGTTCCGGATGAGCCGGACTCATTTTGAGCCTTTGAGTTCCTTTTCGTTAGTGTTGACTTGGGTCAACATTTCTCCGAAATAATCTCGTATGGAAGTTTTGTTGATTCTGTTGAGTCCAGAATGTCATTTCCACTCTTTTAGCATTATTGATTTTTGATTGTGCCCAGAATACCCCGTGGATTTTTCAAAAAGTTGCAAAAAAATCAGTTGCAGGCCAGCCTTCAGCGCAATCGCGCCAAGGCCAGCGTGATAGCGCCTCAGAGCCTGCCGACCTTCAGCACGATCGCTCCCTCCTAGCGCGATAGTGCCGAGGTGCCTTCCTCTCTTCAGCGCTGCTGGCGCTGGCCATTTTCCAGCAGCTATATATAGCTGAAAAGTTCATTTTTCCAGCATTGTTTCTCTCACTTTCTCACTCTAAAACTTTGATTTCTTTCCAACAAATTGCCCCATATTGATTCAAACCCTTGGGGAGTCATTTGTTCGTGGATTCTCCGTCATCCTTTGTCCCTTGGTAAGCTTCTTCTCCACCTAGATTTCTTAATTTCCACCATTGATGCCCTCATCCCATGTTTGGGATTTTGTTGTAGTGACTGTCTTATGGCTTGTTCATGCTTATTGGGGGTGGTGAATTCTTTGTGTTGGCTGAAATTCCGTCATTTGTGGTAAGTAATTCTTGCCCAATTTCCGTTTTGATTTCCGAAATTCCACTCTTTAAACAGCAACCTTTGCGGGCTATTTTGATGCCCTTTTCCTTGGCCTTTTGTGCTCAATTTTGGAGCATGCATTCTTGGCATCGTTGGGGTCATCATGGTTCTTTTCGTTTTGGTTTTGGGTTGTGGGCCTCGTGGGCCCACTTTTGACCCGGATATAAACCCGGCTACAATTGTAGCAATATGGGTATCGTTGGACTTTACCATTGATTGCCATGACTGTTTATTTCTATTCTTTCTGCTATTGCTCTTTTACTTTATATGTGCCCAGTCGGCCTATGATACCTACTGGGTACCTTATGCTTCGCATTTGGTGCTCACCCTACCCTCTGTGTCTTCAAGTCCAGATCCTAGTGTGGGCCATCGTCGTTAGAGCACCGAAGACTCGTGCATGGTTCTGTTTGGGATCATCCAGGCTGAGGGTGAGATCTTGGCATTCAGATCTTGACTTTAGTTCATACTTGATGTATTTTGTACTCTTGTAGTTTTGGAGATATCATGTATATGCTACTTTTGGACCTTTGTACTACTGATGTAGTTCGGCTCTTATACACTATGATACCAGGTTTTGGGTTGGTTTAGCTTCCGCTTTGCATTTATATTTCTCTGGTTATCCAGTTTATTCATCTTATTCCCTTGCTTCCGCTTATTTACTTGTTCTTCCGCTTAAACTTTAGAAGGTAATCCATTAATAACCATTCCGGGCTACAGTGATTGGTTCGCCTACTGGGGGAATGTAGGTGCCATCATGACCGAGAAATCGGGTCGTGAAAGCTTGGTATCAAGGAAAGTTTTAAAAGACATTTTATCAATAGTTCCACTTTTCTGGGCTTGACGGGGTCGGGTGCCCTACTTTTATACTACAACATCTAGGGTGTTGCTGGACTAGGCGGGGCCGAGTGCTAGAGCTTTTGGGCTTACTGTTTTAGACCTGGATACCCTCCATGCAGCTTTACTTAGGGATTGTCTTGAGGATGAGGGGCATCTAGTATGTTGGTCGGGGGCCTCCATGGACCTTGCCGTTCCGGACCACAAGCTGTGAGCTGCGGGTGCCGGAAGGAGGGTATACGGTATAGTAGTGGTATACGGGTGGGACCTTCCATGGATCCCATCTTCTGGGCTTTATAGGTCGTCAGAAGCGAGTAACATATGGTACTTTGATCACTTTTACTTAGCATGGCATCATATTATTCATTTGCATGAGGTACCACCCTTGTTTGTTGATTGTTGATTGTACGCTCTGGTAGTATGGGTTGCCGGAGGGTTTATTTTCACTTGCTTGCGTTCCTCGGTTGTATGGGTGGCCGAGGGACTGTAGGTAGAGTCTTATTACATTATTTCTGTCTTGAGGGTGAGATTGGTTACAGCCGGGCAGTTGGGTTCTGGATTGAGATTATCGTGATTAGAGCTTTGTTACAGCGGGGCTGTTGGTGTCTGGAATGAGGTTGTTGTTATTAGTGTGGTTATTTCTTACTGTTTTCAAGCATGTCTACTTTACCCTACTCTCCCATTCCTTATACTTGAGGTTACCGGTATACCATCCATTTCTAGACTTATGCATATATACTGTTGTTGCAAGGATCCCAGGTGCGTCGTTACTACTTTCACCTGTGTTTTCCATGTATACATTCTATTTTTATAGCATTGCTTGTTGCTTTATGTTGTCTTCCCTCTGGGCTAGTTCCTGTGTACTTTATGTAATGACCCTTCCGGTCATTTCCACGTATAAGTTTGAAGTCAAGCAAATCGACAAAAGTTATCGTAAGTTCGTTAAGAAATTTTCTGAACTTTGGGTCAAATGTCTCAGGGCTTTTCTCCCAATATATAAAGAGTTAGAAGTCCCCCGAAATACCAAATCGAAGTTCTACGAGTCTAGTTTCCAAAGCACAAAACCTCACATCCAACCGATATCGGAGTAAAGAGTTATGACTGTTTTACCGCGGACTGTTTGGCAGAAAACGGGTTGCGAACCGGGTCGCGAACCGGGTCGGGTTAAACTCGATTTAAGCCTCAATTTCACGTTTTAAAATGCCATTTCAATTCCGAAACAGTGATAAAATATAAGGGAGGTTCCCGAGAGAATTCTTGAGTATCGAAATCGTGCGCATTCGAAAATATTTTATTTAAAAGTCGAAGGTGGTAGGAAGTTATATTATATTATTATTACCTTTGAAAAATATTTTAACGGAGATAGTAAATTTAGTTATGTTGGAATTTATTATTATAATATAGTAGGTTTTATTCGAAATAATTTTCTAGTAATTATGGTATATTTAAAAAGCTATATTTATTTTACCACGAATTTATGCAATACCCGAATATATAAGTAATGAGATAAGGGTTTTTGTTTTGGGTGTTTGACACCTCCACTTCCACGTGGAAGTGGAGGGAGTGTACACCATGTGTGCAGTAGGCAGCACTTATTTATGTGCACATCAAGCTCAGCAGAATACCCATCAATTTACTTACCACTACTCAAATACTCAAATATTGCCATTACCATTGCTTATATATGTTTCTTGCCAAATTACTCAAATATTGTTGTTACTTACCATCCTAATTCACGTTAAGGAAGAGACTTACGGGAAAAATCATTTGACGCTATATCTTGTCACCTAAAGAAAATCAATTATCTACGTCGAGTTATTCCATCCCAAATCCGATTCCGATTTAGTTGTGGATTTTCTTGGAGTGGTTCGAGCTTGGACATCGTTGTTCTAGCAGCTTGTCATCGGACGACAGGTAGGTTACGGTTTATTTTCCCTAGACTCCGTATATATAGAATAAAATTGTATTAATGGGCATCCTTGGGTTGGTTATTAGGTTGGTACCACAGACCTCGACCGCTTTATTCATGTTCGCCTACTTTTGTTCCTCCGTTGTTTGTAGTATTTGCCGATATATTTTATTTACCCTTGTGGTCCTGTGAGGCCTTGTTGACTCTGGAACATAGAAGGGTGGGATTTTGGGAGTCCGCGAGTCCCGGAAAGGATTATCTTCTAGGCTGGTATGCTTGCTGGAGTAGGCTGTGGCCTGGCAGGGTCGATAGTTGATTGTGAGCTGCGGGGGTAAGCTATTGTTGTGATCACCATTTCCATGCATATAAAGAGGTTTATATCCATGTTTTACTGTAGTTTTGGCTTCGGCCTACTGGCATATTTTCTAAAACCTTGCATGGCCCGGGGGGCCCGTTTTGATGGAAATGATTTGGAAATGGTTTGATTTGACTTGTGAGTATTCTTGGGTAAAAGAAAGTAAATAATGTTTTAAATCATCAGTTTTACGATTAACGCTAGACTCGGCGGGGCCGGAGTGCTAGTTGAGTTTTCTTATTATTTGAGATGATTTTTAGCCTCGGTCGGACCGAGCAACTGAGATGACTTTTTACTGTTTAGACCCGGTTATGACCGGGCACCCTTGGAGGGGTTTTTGAGACATGTTCCTACTACTTTAGTCCGGGACAGGGTCTGGGCGTTGCATATTCGAGACTGGGTCTCTATTCGGATACTGAGTTTTAGTATGGGGTCTGGGACCTCCATGGACCTTGCCATCCGGGCCAGGGGCTACGGGCTGCGTGTGCCGGTGGAGGGGTATACGATGGAGTAGAGGTATACGGGGAGAGTCCTTCCATGGAACCTACCTGCTGGGCCGGATCGGCGCCGGATGAGGTACATACAGAGATACCATGGCACTTGAGATCTTCATGCATCATATCATTCATGGTTCGAGGTTCCACCCTTGTTTGTTGTTTGCTGATTGTACGCTCCGGTAGTATGGGATGCCAGAGGGTTTGTTTTCACTTGTTTGTGTTCCTCGGTTGTATGGGCAGCCGAGGGACTGTAGGTAGACTCTTTCTATTTACTTGTAGAATTATTCCCTGTTATAGTTAATTATGAAATAGGTTACTGCTAGACTGTTAGTTGCTGGGTGTGAGATTGATATGATTAGTTGGGCTTAATTCATGTCTCTGAGCATGCCTATCATTACTCTTTCTCTCTTCTTCTTACACTTGAGGTTACCGGTATACCATCCATTTCGTAAACTTATTTGTATACACTGTTGTTGCATGGACCCCAGGTGCATTATTTCTTACTTTCACCTGTGCCTATGGTGTGTATATTCTGCTTACTAGCCTCATATATGGTTCTGTTGATTTCCCTCTGGGCTAGTTCCTGTGTACCTTTCGTTGATTTCTGTGACTACTTGCTTCTATTCTGTCTGTTACTACGCTTTTATCTTATATGTGCCCAGTTGGCCTATGATACCTACTGGGTACCTTATGCTTCGCATTTGGTGCTCACCCCTACCCCCTGCATCTTTGGGTGCAGATCCTGGCATGGGCCATCGCCGTTAGATCGCTGTGATTCGTGCTTGGAGATCTGTTGAGGACTACTTCAGGCTGAGGGTGAGCTCCTGGCGGTCGGAGCTTAGCTTTAGTTTATCTTTTGCTTCATGTACTCTATTACCACCCAGAGACATCTGTATATATTTTTTTGGATAGTTTGCACTCCATGTATATAGTTTGGCTCTGTACTATGATACCAGGTCTTGGGGTTTGGTTTAGTTTCCGCATATGTATATATTTATATCCCTGTTATCTATTTTATTCGTCTTGCTTCCTTATCTGCTAGATAGTAGCTCATTACTAACTGTTCTGGGCTACGGGGATTGGTTCACCTACCGGGGGTTGTAGGTGCCATCATGACCGAGAAATTGGGTCGTGACAACTTGGTATCAGAGCTTTAGGTTCACCGATGTCATCGGTATAGGAGCCAATGTCTAGTAGAGTCCTGCGAATCGGGGCGGAGACGTCCGTACTCAATCTTTGGGAGGCTACAGTGGCATTTTAGGAAATTCGACTCTTTCATTGCTTTTGTGTCGTGCGTACTACCCTTGAAGTTTCTGGAGATCTCATTTGTTCTACTTCATTCTTCCGTAGATGGTTCGTACGAGATCATCGGCATCATGCGAAAATGAGCCTCCCACTCCAGCTAGGGGTCGAGGACGCCCTAGATCAGTGGCACCTGCTACAGCTGCTAGGGTGGAGATAGAGCACGAGCAGCATGTGGATCAGGGGGCAGCCCAGGTACCACCAGCTCCAGCGCAGCACCAGTACCAGCTCCAGTGCCCACTTCTGTGCCAGCTTCAGCTGCAGCTCAGTCTCCAGATATTCGGGGATTACTATTACAGCTTCTGGGTGTGATTGGAGAGCGGCCTTCTGAGGTAGCGCAGACATCCGCTCAGGGGGCAGCTCTGGGTGCACAGAGCTTAGGAGCGCAGCCGGCTACTATGGCTCCTCGTGCGGAGGTCATTCCGGTTCCATCTGTTGCACAGCCTCTTGCTCCTCGCCCAGTTATGACAGAGATAGAGCAGAAGGCGTTGGGTAGGTTTTTTAGGTTAGCACCTCCGAGGTTTGCTGGTACTTCTGGGAAGGATCCACATGACTTTATTACTACCTGTGAGGAGATGTTGCATCATCTGGGTTTGTTGGAGACTCACGGGGTTGGTTATACTACCTATCAGTTGGAGGGCCCAGCGAAGTTATGGTGGAGGGCTCAGGTTGCTTGTAGACCACCATCGTCACCTCCTTTGACCTGGTCTGAGTTTTATGAGGCCTTTATGGCCAAGTTCCTTCCCCAGAGTGATCGGGAGCGTCGCAGGGAGCAGTTTACTCACCTTGTGCAGGGATCTACGACTATCTCGGAGTATGAGACCCGTTTTCATCAGCTAGCACCGTTTGGAGCTATGATCATTCCTACCGAGGCTGATAGGATTCGCAGATTTGTATGGGGTTTGAGGCCAGAGATCAGGCAGCCAGCTGAGATATTGATTGCCAGTGGTCGGTCATTCCAGGCTATTATAGACTATGACCGCACTGTGGAGGACTTACAGCGACATGATCAGGGGTCCAGAGATAAGAGGCCTCGACATCAGGGTGTCTATAGTGGTTCCAGATATGGTGGTATAGGTCCTGGCCAATGGAGCCGGAGTTATCAGCCACAGCAGTACCAGGGTCAGTCCAGCCGACCGGTGCAGGCTTCCCTTCAGACCTTCGGTAGTACCCAGTTCGAGCAGGGTCAGAGCAGCCATCAGGGCTATGGCGGCCAGTCTTCGATGGGTACAGTTTCTGGGGCATCAGGTCATGATGGTCATATGGGATCTGCTGGTTCATTTCGACTTAGTAGGCCGTCAGGGGCTTGTTTTACTTGTGGTGCGATTGGTCATTTTGCTAGAGATTGCCCTCAGCAGGGTACAGTTCAGTTGGCCGAGCCTTTACGGGTAGTTCAGCCCCCGGCTAGAGGGGGTGGTCATCAAAGTAGAGGTAGTGCTCCGCGCGGCAGAGCAGGTGGTAGGGATGGCAGTCGGGCAGGTGGAGGTCGTCGTCAGTTTTACGCGGTCCCTAGGAGACCAGAGGCGGAGGCCTCAGATGCTGTGATTACAGGTACGATTTATGTGTGCCATCAGTCTGCTATGGCTTTATTTGATCCTGGATCCACTTGTTCATATGTATCTGCCTACTTTGTGCCTTGTTTGGGGTTGGCTAGTGAGCCATTATCTGTTCCTGTTTTTGTTTTGACCCCAGTAGGAGATTCTTTAGTAGTGGATCGGATTGTGAGATCCTGTATGTTATCTATTGGTGATTCAGAGACTTGGGGTGATTTTATGATTCTTGATATGCTAGATTTTGATGTGATACTGGGCATGGACTGGTTATCCCCTCACCGTGTGGTTTTGGATTGTTATGCCAAGACCATTACCATAGCTGTGCCCGGTGTATCCCCGATTGTGTGGCAGGGTTC